>CM031244.1:656395078-656461162 GCA_018340775.1 Taxus wallichiana var. yunnanensis | reverse complement strand
AATAACATGAGTTGAAGATGTCTCAAATTAAAAAGCATGTTTATGTAGTGGTGAGAGTAGTGAAGCATTTTAGGTATTACGTGTTGAGTTCTCACACGCTCATTCTTATTCGACATCTGTAGTTAAGTCCATTTGGACTCAAAAAGAGTTGGGTAATTAATGGGGTAACCAGATAGCCAAAGTCCAAGAATATGACTTGGACATAAACCCTACAAAATTGGTATGAGGAAGAGGCATGTGCCCAATTGATCACAGAAAACAAGTTTGAGACATAAAGCAAAGAAACTAAAGATACTTCTTCAGAATTTCCCATGGTACTTTTTGTAAGCACAACCAATGAATGGTATGTAGACATCACTTTATTTTTAACTTATGGTGAATGTCCCCTGCATTTGATCCAAAAAAAAAGGACAGTTAAATTAAGGTCCACAAGATACATTCTATGGGATAATGGCATATACAAGAAGGACATTGATGGTGTATTCATGCGTTGTGTTGATAAGTCTCAATAGATAAGGTCGTTAGAATCCTTTCACAATCTAATATGTGGTCAAAATTTCTCTTCCTCCGTGATGGATTACAAAATATTATGGGCAGTACTATTGGCCTACTCTCTTTCGAGATTTAACATAATGGGTGGCTAAGTGTGGAGCATGTCAAGATTTCTTTTGTCATCCTAAGATGGCAGCTCTTCCCTCAAAGCTTGTGGTAATTGAAGAACCTTTTCACCAATGGGGAATTGATTTCATTAGAGTAATAAATCTTGCCTCCAATGATGGTCATAATTATTTTCTCACCGCAACAAACTATTTCACCAATTGGGTGGAAGTCATGCCAATCAAACGAGTGCAACCTTCAAAGCTGTTTGTAACTTTCTGAAGGAGAATATAATTGTTAGATTTGGCATTCCTCACAACATTGTTGCTAACAATGCTTCCAATTTATCATCACATGAGTTGACTGAGTTTTGTTATGGATTTGGGATCACATTGGCTCATTCATCAAATTATTACCCCCAAGGCAATGGTCAGGCTGAATCAAGCAACAAGAACCTAGTGACCATAATCAGATAGATAGTTGACGAGAATCAGAGGACATGGCACAAAGCATTGTATGATGCTTTATGGGCAGATCAGATTACTCCCAAGTGAGCTATTGGAATGTCTCCATTCTAGGTGTTTTATGGAATTGATGCTGAGATTCCTATCTCTATAGAATTTCAGCCTTATAGTTAGCTAAAGCAATTGAGGATGAAAATTTTAAAATTTCTATTGAGAAATGGATAATGTACCTGCTAGGTTAGAAGAAGAATGAAGCAAGGTGGTGGATCACATTATATATCATCAAAGAAAATTCAAAAATATATTTGATAAAAAATCAAAGCAACATGATTTCCATATTTGAGATCTAGTACTTCTCTAGGATAAGAGAAGGGAACAGAAAGGGATGCATGGCAAGTTCAATTATTTATGGAAAGTTCCTTTAAAAATCCATCAGTTGAGCGGTGAAAATAGCTTTTGCTATCATACCTTGATGGAGAGCTACTTCCTCTACCTTTTAATGGAAAACATCTAAAGTTGTTCCATTAGTAATACAAGATTCTCTCTTGCACTGTATTATAATTTATTTTATGTTGCTTTCTTTATGTGTTTTCTTTCTTTGTTTTTGGTTTTTCTTCTTGAAATCCTATATTGATGCATAAATATTTTTGGTTCTAAGTTCTCTTCCTTTGATGTCTCAAAGAAAGTCCCCAACTGGAGCTAGTTGTTATCTCATTTTAGTGATTCCAACTAAAAATGAGATAACCATATGAAAATTTTAGGCAAATCCCTTTAAAATTCCCCTTTGAAGGATATTTTTGGGTTTTCAGTTTTCATTGCATGAAAGCATGTTTCTTGCATGTTGCATGTCTGATTTTCCCAAAACCCAAAACCTAATTTTCTTAGTAGTGTGTTAGGTTTTCAAAACTCCCAAGCATCAGAACATGCTTTATCCAATGCATGTTTTATGTCATTTTTTCCCAAAACCTGAAACTTCAATGAAGCCTTTGTGTCTGGATTTCAGGATTTAGAAGAATCTAAAAAGGCATACATCATGTCGATGTTTCTGAAACACGAAAACTGAATTGAGTTTTTATCCTTTGTATCGAGGTTTTGGAAGCTCAAGCATGACGACATGTCATTAATTTCCAGTTAATCACGGTAGTTGGCACACGCATCAAGTGAGGTGTAATTAACGTTAGGGTATTATAAAAATTTGGTTTTTCACGTCATTTTTACCTAGTATGTTTTTAATGCGTTGGATTCGTGTGTGCTTCTTCTATCTCCAAACCGGATTGAGCTTCCCGGTCTATTTCATCATCTGTTTTTTATCATTTTTCAAACTTGTTGAAGGTATTCTTCTCTTCTTTATATTTTGGAGCTTTTGGGTTATTTGTGAGGTGTTTTGCTTGAGGTTTCCACTCCATTTTTTTCTCATTACTAGTTTAGGGTTTTGGGTCTTTTTCCTTGGTTCTTGTCTTTCCCAAAGTAGGGTTCTTGTTTGAAATTCACTCCTTGGTTATTTACTTATTTTTACATAAGTTGTAGATTTCAAAAGAATCTAAAAATCAATAAATGAAAAAGGTGGGAAATTCTCATATTTTGACATGCTAGAAACCTGATATATGTATTTCGGGTTTTGTAGGGTTTTTATATCTTAGTTCTTCCACCTTGTGTTGGGTTTTTAGAGTGCTCAAAACCTATCAAGTTCTGCCATGTATTGGGATATTCCACCGCTCAACATCCTCTTACTTCCCAAAGTGTTTGGGTTTTCATCGATGCACAACATGCCCTAACTTCCAACATACACCCTGCCAGTGTTTTAGGTTTCTCAAGGTGCTCAACATCCTCCAAAATTTGCCAGTGTTTTGGGTTTCCATTGGTGTTTGACACGGTGTAATTTCTGACATACAATCTAGTTTGTCGGGTTTCCGAAGGTGGTTTGCAAGTTTCAAAATCGAATAGTGTAGCGGTTTTTGCACTTGTCTAGTAAGATTTCACACTGATTTCTCTTCAAAATCATCAAGGCATTTCTTCTTTGAGACTCCTCATGTTGGACCCTAGCCAATCTAAGGATAAGTCAGATAAGTCAAGAAAGATGAAGTATAAGTATCATAAGATGGAGTATTCTTCTTATGTAAGCTGTAATTATGACATCTGGGACAAAGCTTGGAAATATAGATATGGAAGACTTTTGGAAAAGAATTGAGGATTCTTCTTAGAATTCATGGATGAAGTCGATAGTTGGAAATGGTCTCCCTCTTGCAGTAGGATTTCCAATATCAGCTTAATGCCCTGAATTCATCCTAGCTTGTGCTTTCCACTATGACTCAGCCTCCCACTCAGTAAGAAATCAAGCAGGGGAATCTATAGTGAAATTGGATGGAGATTACTTTTATCAACTCCTAAAGTTGCCCAAATTTATGGAATATGTTGATTTAGACCTTAAATCAGCACAAAAGGCCTAGGACAAAGATCAGGAAGATTACATCAAGAACGTAAACAAGAAGTTCTTGATCAAGGCTAAGCAAGTTATTTCTAGGTTTCCCAAGTCGCTCCCTAGAAGTGATTTTATCCTTAAATTCAACAATATCATCACCCTGTTGAGCTGGTTATTTGGGCTCCAGATTTGAAGGAATTCCAAGGGTGGATGTACCATTTCATGGTCATCATAAAGAAAAATGACCAAGGGATTGATTGGGGTAGCCTAATAAGTGATGAGATAGACTCCCAAATGAAAACAGTCTTGTGTATGGGCAAGTTCTATATGATGTCATATGTCACCTATGTAGCAGTAGGCATGAGGAACTACCCAAGGCTAGATGCAAAGGGAAACCGAGTAATGGAAACCATATATCAGTTCTTCCCTTAGCTAAAGATAAAAGGGTATGAAGACTAATATAGAAGAGTGATTGATTCCTTCTTCTATGAAAACATTTCTGATTGGATCTGTTTTGAGGAATAGAAGGGTTTCCAGATGAAGCATGGGTCAAAGTGTCAAAATGGGGTTTTATTTTATTACAATTCAAGTATTTTACTTACCTTTGGGTGGTAAGGTTCCATGGTAATCCTTCTATTTTCCCAAGTTCCCAGGGTGACAAACCGATCCTTATGGAGTTTCAGTCGATAATTATTAGATTTTCACAAATTCCAACAAAGTAAGCACAAAGCCACTTTGTCTCCTTCCCCATTTCCATTGGAAGGTATACATGTTCTACCATGGTTAAAGCCAAGAACATGGTACACCTAGCTTTAGGACAAATTGAAGAAAAATATGAAGATGAGTGAGGGATTCGACATCCAAGGATTCCTCAAGTCATATGGAACCTTGTACCTACATGTGCCCAATTTGGAAGATATCGGGTTGATCTTCCATCTAAAGAAAAGATAACAACAGGCTGACACTTGAAGAAATTTAGATGTTAGATCTAGCTAAAATCCCCGAAGGCACCATGGACAATGAAAGTGTTTTAGACACTAGCTATCAACAATCAGATGGAGACCAACTCGGATTCTTAGCCATCAATTGGTCTATTGCTCAAAAGGCTTCTATTGATGAAAGAGATACTCAGATTCTTGTACATACCAAGGCATGGCTTATTTCTTGGGTAATGAGTTATAAGGAAAAGATATTTTCAAAAATAGCTACTTTAGAAGTGGGACCCTCCAAGGGAGAGAAGGAAAAGGATAAAAGCCCTACCAAGAGGCAAATAAAGTTTAAGTTTGTCAGAAAAGGAGAAAATCAAGGGGCCAAATCATTTGCTACTCCTACACAAATAGTTGAGATATTGGATTCACCTCCTCCACCAGAACAAGGAGAAATTATTTCAGAAATCGAGGTTGGTCAACCTCTTGTTTCTCCTTTTGTTGATTGCTCGTTGAAGTAAGTCTTTCTCTTGCTTCTCAAGATTTGGCTTTAGATTCTTTACCTATTCTCTCCCAACCTTCCTCATCTCATATTTAGACGCCACTCTCATTGGCCATGGCCAGAATTTTCTCTAACCTCTCACCTCTCTCAGCTGGACCTGCGATGGCCATAGATATGCCTCCTCCTTCCACACCTTCATTCCCTGAATCTATCCCCATAGTCACAACACTTGCAATCATCACTACTCCACGAGTAAACCTTACCCCACCTACGAGATACAACCATAACACCTCCAATTGGGAAACTTATTCCACTTGTACCTCAATGGTTAGGCTGATAAAACTCAAAGGAAGAGGAAGGTGGTAGTTCCCCTACCAACCTTCAACTTCAGTTCACTTAAGGCCTCTCCTGCCAAATCTACTAAGAAACCTAAAATGGTTTCAAGGGTTTGATGGATGGCTCGGGGTATAAGTTTGTAGAGATTTCCACCCGTAGTTAACAAAACCAAGGAGGATATAGTGGTTACTGATTATTAGATTACTAGGGTTGATTTGGGAAAGGTAACAATAGAAGGAGCACAACAAGATGCACAAGATGCCATGAACGTGCTATGCCAGAAGCTGAGGGAAACGAAGGTGAGCAGAGATGAGCTAAAGGAGAAAGTTGAACAGTTAACAAAAGTATTGCTCAAGCTCTCAAATCCCTCTCAATCAACACTGTCATCTTCTACCCCTAATCCTATCAGGTTTGATTTCTCATCGGTACCTATGATTGAAAAGATCAACGAGAAGGGGAGAATGGTTGAAGAATGGATAAAGAGGCTATTCCTACAAGGAAGAGAGGCCATTGATGACACAATGAAAGTTTATAAATATTTAGAGGAAATAAAGAAGGATGGCAACAAGATGGTGATGAATTTTCACAGAAGTCAAGAACCTTGAGTTAACTTTAGAATCTCTCAATGTCTTGAAATAGGTTCCATCCCAAATCTTAATGGAAGAAGGAATCATTCCACATGGGGATAAGCATTTCTAGCTTGCCAAAGCCATCAGAGTTTTAGGATAAATATTCTCAAAGTGAAACTTGCAGCAAATTGAGGGAATCTAGAGATCGGTTGGTTGATGTCACCAATGACATAGAAGAGGATTTTTCAGGATCTTCACCAAGGTGTTGGGTGAAATCTCAAAGATTCTACTTGATGATGATATCTATAAAAAATTTAGGAATCAATTCAGCACAAACCAGCTTTTGTCTTCGATCTAACAACCATTGATAAATTCATAAGGATCAAGAATGTTTTATAATCACTAAGGAAACTGAACAAGAGGTTGAAGCAAATTCCTAGAAATGCAAGTGACACTCAAGAAAATTGCAAGGTTCTAAGTGATTATTCTAGTGCACCAGATGAAGCTGAGATGTAGGGCATAATTGAAGTTCTAGTAATTTTGAGACAAATAGGCTTTGCTGGAAGAAGACAAGGACAACTAAGCAGAATAAATATAATGTTCCATGCCATTTCTATCAAGAAATTTTCATGTCTTTTTATTATCGTTTCGTCACATAGGAAGTAAATTTTGACTTGTTCTCCTACGTAAGAGTCAAGAAAAATAGGTCTCTCACTAAATGACTATATTCTAGGATTTATCCTATTTTCTCTCTGCTCTCTCTATTATAAATAAGGGATGCTTGTGCATTAAAAAGAGAGAGAGAGATTTTTATAATATTAAGAGCTATTGTGAAGAAGAAGAAAAACTTTGTATTTTATTTTTAATCATTGAAGAATAGAAAAAGGTGTTATTTTGCAAAATTTGTGTTGTGGGATTCATCTATCTTGAGAGATTGTTCTTACATCCAAGATCTTAAGCTATTATTTGTTTAGTGTTCTTCATTATTTTAATCATTTGAATATTACACTCATTATCTAAAACTCATAAAAGTATTTATTGATCTATGTTTTCTTGAAATAAAATACATTCCTCTCATTCCCTTTCCATTCTGTTTCATATATAATAAGTTTCCTTTCTAATCCATTTCATGTTGATATGGATTTCGAGATTAATTCCAACCCTAATGATTAGAATAGTGCAGATATTGTATATTATTTCTATTGTGTTTTAGATTATTAATAAATAGGCTACCTCACCTATATTTGAGGAGGGATTTAATCTCGTGTACTATGGTTGAACCTCATATTTTGGTCTTGACAAAATATCCAACCAACACTATTGCACTCTTAGAGAAATAATCATGCCTAGGAAAAAACACAATTCTAATAGACAAAATGATGTTAGGAATTAGAGAACAAATTTGTGGAAACAATTCCTCAAACCACAACAAGTAGGAAACTATATAGTAGATTATACTTGCGTAAATATAACAACATAAATAAATAATGCACAAAAGAAGACAAGACAAGATTTAATGTGGTTCACCAAATGTAGGCTACGTCCACCAAGAACTTGCTCAAAATTTATTATCAACAAGAGTAAAACAACTCTCATAGTCTTCTCTTAGTTATGAACTCACTGTGAGAATTCCAAAGATGTTAAACCACATCTAAACCACAACCCGACACCCAATTACATAACCTTGATCACTCTTGATCACCTCTCTAAGACTCAAGAACACTTAAGATATCTTCAAGATACCCTAACACCTCTATTTATAGGATTACAATCCTTTTAAGAAGCCATAAAGCTGACCCTAGAAGATTAAAAGTCATGATCTTTCAACTTCCCACAGCTGGAAAAATAGTCTCGACGTTGATAGCCAGTTAACAACATGTTAACAACAACGTCACAGCAACATCACAACAAACGACTCTACAGAAAGTTCCGGAGTCTCCAAATGTAACATTCAAGCACTAGCACTTTAACACCGATTCAAGAAGACCAAAAATAGGCTCCACACCCCAAAAATATCCCACTTGGAGACTATTTCCACTAAGCAAAGTTCTTAACCCTTCATTATCAACCATGAAGGCCAATCAAAGTTGAACACAACTTCAACTTCTCCCTTGTGACCTCCTTGGTCATCATATCTCCGAGGATTTACGCCTAGTATGAACCTTTTCCAGCTTAAACTTATCTTCTTCCAAAGCTGTCCTAATGAAATGATATCTCAACTGAATGTGCTTCATCCTAGAGCTGAAAGCGGAGTTCTTTGCCAAATGAATAGCACTTTGATTATCATTGTGTAGTCTCCCAACTTCCTGCTTATGACCCAACTCATCAAACAACTGTTGTAGCCAAATAATCTCCTTTCTTTCCTCTGTGGAAGCAACATACTCAGCCTCTATGGTTGATAAAGCCACAACCTTTTGTAACCATGAAATCCAACTCATTGTTGTATCACCAACCATAAATACATAACTGTCATGCTCCTCCTGTTGTCCAAATCTTCTGCCATGTCCGAATCTACATATCCATGTAATGTAGTGTCGATTAACAAAAACAAAATGTTGCTCCCATGGTCCCTCTTAAATACCGAAGGATCCACTTTACTTCCTACCAGTGCTCTCTACCTGGATCACTCATAAACCTGCTCACTACTCCCACTGCATGGGAAATGTTAGGCCTAGTGCATACCATAACATACATCAAGCTACCAATTGTTGATGAGTATGGTACCCTAGACATCTGGATTCTATCCTCCTCAGTCTTAGGACTCTGCTCCTTTGATAATTTAAAGTGACCTGCTAAAGGAGTACTAACCGGTTTAGCATCCTGCATACTAAACCTCTCCAAGACCTTCTTTATGTAATCTTCTTGAGATAATACCAGCTTCCTCTCCTTCTTGTTCCGATTTATTCTCATACCAAGTATTTTTTTTTCTGCCCCCAAATCCTTCATAGTAAAGGAGTCACCTAGCTACTTCTTGAGTACCTTTATTTCCTGAATGTTCTTCCCTGCAACAAGCATATCATCTACATACAAGCACATAACAATATAACTACCATCAAGAAACTTCTTGATGTTCACGCAATGGTTTGAGTCACTGGAGTAACCCCTGCTCTCCCGCATAAAATCCAAACTTTATGTACCACTATCGTGGAGCTTGTTTCAGGCCATACAAGCTCTTCTTCAATTTGCACACTAACCTCTCCTTCCCTTTGACCTCATAATCATGTGGCTACTGTATGTACAATTCCTACTCCAACTCACCATGAAGGAATGCGGTCTTCACATCCAAGCTGTTCTAAGTGCGGGTCTTCTACTCTGCAACTAAACCAAGAATAATCCTAATAGAAATTATTTTAACAATCGGAGAAAAAAATCATCAAAGTCTATACCTTTCTTCATGTAAATCCCTCGACCACCAACTAGGCCTTGCATCATTTCTTTCCTCCATCTTCCTCTTTGATTCTATACACCCACTTGTTACTGCAATGCTCTCTTGCCCTCGGGTAGATCCACCGATTCCAAGTCTAGTTTTCCATAAGAGATCTATGTTCTTCATCCATGGTCTACTCCCACTTCTTCCGACATCCACTTGCCCGCTTCCTCAAAGCAATCTAGATCTCCACTATTAGTGAGAAATAAATAATTCAAAGATGGAGTAAATTGTTCAGGTTCCCTTCTTACCCTAGAAGACCTTCTCACCTCAAGAGTTTGGGGTTCCTGATGAGTAGGTACCTGAACTGAACCGGCCCCTTAGACACCTTGTTGTCTACAATGTCCTCTAACACTATGTATTCTTTCTTTGATTCCTCTTTCTGTTCCTACAACTGATCTTTATACATGAATTTTTCATTAAAGACAATATCTCTAGACCGAAATATTTTCTTATCTTTAAGACTCCAAACATGGAAACCAAAGTCATCTTCACCATATCCAACAAAGGTGCATTTCTCAGACTTAGCCTCTAACTTGGTCCTATCATCTTTATCAATGTGAAAAAATACCTCACATCCAAATACTCTAAGAAATGAGTAATCAATTTTCTTACTAGACCAAGCCTCCTCAGGTATACCTCCATCCAAGGCCATAGAGGGTCCTTTTTAATTAGATAAATAGTTGTGCTTACCACTTCCACCCAAAACATGAGTGACAGCCCCGCATGTAACCTTATACACCTAGCATGCTCCATGATTGTCCTGTTCATTCTCTCTGACACTCCATTTTCCTGTGGAGTATTTGGAACCATTATTTGCTTACTTAATCCCATTTACCAAACAAGTAATAAATAAATTCATTACTCTTGCAATATTCCCCTCCATTATCCAACTCTGAGACATTTCAGCTTGAGACTTGTTTCATTCTCAACCAAGGCTTTCCATCTTTTGAAATTTTCAAACACATCAGATTTATTTATAATGAAATATACCCAAACTTTTCTAGTTGCATCATCAATGAAAGTGACATAATACAATGAACCACCAATAGAGTTCACCTTAGCTGGCCCCCATACATCTATATGCACTAACTCCAACTTACTCTCGTTCTTGGTAGGTCCAACTGGAGGAATCTCACCCAACTTTGTTTCCCATAAACACAGTCCTCATAGAATTCCAAATCTAACTCCTTTAATATGGGCATCTGTCCTTTATAATCTACATGCCCTTATGACTCATATGACCGAGTCTCTGGTTCCACAAAGTTACATCTCCATCTATAACAACTAAATTGCAATAATCAGAACCACTAGTTAAATACAAAGTACCATTTTTCTTACCTCTTGCAACCACAAGAGCTCCCTTGGTAACCTTTAAAAAACCCAATGCAAAACTAATCGTACATCCATCACTACCCGGTTGTCCCCCGATATCAAATTATTCTTCAACTTAGGCACATACCGATGTCCTTAAGTAGCCATGTGTTCCCATTTTGCATTTCACACTGAACACAACCTTTCCCTACTATTTTGCATGGTTCATCATCACCAAGATATACATGTCCAAAAAATGCCCTTGAATCTAACACCCAAGATTCAACAATATTATCTAAAGAAAGAATTAAGTCGTCTTGACAAACAAGCACTTCTTAACGCCACATTTACCTCTTTAGTTTCCTCCTTCTTGTTCTTCTTATCCCGAAGACCCCAAAAATATTTCTTAACATGACCAACCTTCCCACAATGCCAACATTCTAACTTACTCTTGGACTTTGACCTTCTGCGATCATTCGACTTCCCACGGTTACCTTTCCCTCTGTTCTTTTGTCTCCCTCTGCTCTCCACTGTCAAATAGTTTCCAAAAGTAGAAGAATCTCCGGTGCTCTTCCTTCACATTTCCTTGCTTAGGATCACACCTATTACATCCTCAAACTTCATCTTTTAGTTATTAGAGATTGAATTACTTACAACCATAACCAAGTTGTCATTCAATATCTGGTAAGGAGCACAAAATCAACAAAGCCCGACCTCATCATCAAATTCAATTTTTAATGAGTTTAACATACTCACAACCATATTAAATTCATTCAAATGATCAACAATAGAACCATTCTCAGACATCTTCATATTAAATAAATTTTTCATCAAAAATATTTTATTAGAGGTAGAGGGTTTTTCATATAACTTCCCAAGGCACTCAAGAGACCTTTTGTGGTCTTCTCCTGTGATATGTTGAAAGCAATGAAGATGTAAGGCATAAATGAATTAACTCGAGCGCTTTTCTATCCAAAGAACTCCCAATCCTTGTCGACATGGTTTGTAGGTTTCTTTGGTTTTCTAGCCAAAGGAACATGGAGGTCCTTCTAATATAAGTAATCCTCCATTTACATCTTCCACAAACCAAAGTTTTTCCCATTGAACTTCTCAACCCTCGATCTGCCCTCATCTGCCATAGCTCCCACTCAAGCTAAACTTTCCCTGTGATTTACAACTTTAGCAAAAAACCACCAAAGCTCTGATACCAATTGTTAGGAATTAGAGAACAAATATACGGAAATAATTCCTCAAACCACAATAGTAGGAAACTATATAGTAGAATTATACTTGCAAAAATATAACAACATAAATAAATAATGCACAAAATAAGATAAGACAAGATTTAACGTGGTTCACCCAATGTGGGCTACATCCACCAAGAACTTGCTCATATTTTATTATCAACAAGAGTAAAATAACTCTTAGAGTCTTCTCTCAGTTATGAACTCACAACAGAATTCCAAAGATGCTAAACGACATCTAAACCACAATTGACACCCAATTGTATAACTTTTATCACTCTTGATCACCTCTTGATCTCTAAGACTCAAGACCTTTTAAAAAATCAAGATATCTTCAAGATACCCTAACATCTCTATTTATAGGATTAAAATCATTTTAAGAATCCATAAAACCGACCCTAGAAGATTTAAAGTTGCGATCTTTCAAATTACCATTTGGAAAAATAGTCGGCGTTGATGGCCGATTAACAACATGTTAACAATAATGTCACAACAACATCACAACCGACAACCGCAGAAAGTTCCTAGAGTCTCCAAAATTAACTGTTTGAGGTCTATCACTTTAACACTGATTCAAGAAGACCAAAAATAGTCTCCGCACCCCAACAATGACCATCTTGATTTTCCATTTCACCCTAATTCTTCTCACCCTAATTCAAATTTTAAAACCCTAATTTGGCATTTCACCCTTGATTTTTCATTTTATGATCCCATTTTACTGGTCTCTTATACATTAGTCTTTTATTCCTCATATCAAATGATTTTCCACCACTTTATTGCATCACCCATATGCTTGAAGGGGAAATCCATTGGGACATCTAAATGCTATACCACAAAAATCAAGCAATTCGAACACTTCTTTGTCATCCATTCACTAATCTATACATGTCTACTATCTTTAAAATTCTATTACTTTGTAATAAAAATGTAAAGAGGGAAAAATGTAAACACCCTAAAAATACCCATTACACATTATAAACTATGAAAATGCTCTTATCATCCCATAATCATTGTGTAACCATTTTCTTAGTTATTCAATACATTTTTCTATTTAATGACATTTTACGATATTTTTCCATATCATTATAATCAAACTTTTCATCCATATTGATCATTAAAATAACCTCCTTTATCATTTCCTCCATCCACACAACATCTGAAAATTATATTATTCACCCATATCAAACTTCTATAATTAATTAATTATTTATACTACACTTAATGCATATTGTACACCTATTTGGCTAATTTAATTATCTATTTAAATAAATAAAAATAATTATCTACTCACCTCAGTCATCTCCACTTCAATAAAAACTCACTCAATTTTACTAAGCATTCTACTTAAAGTTTTAGAATCCTAAAAAACATGGAAGAAAATATGCATGTACATTTGGGGAAAATAAAAAAGCTAACCAATTTGAAATAAAGCATCTTTATTTATAATTCGAAAATCTAACTATATAGAATAAATCAACCATGAGAAAATAAATGATGCTAAATAAGAAAAATTAAATTATTAGACTCCAACTTAGTCAATTCAACCATCCTCAATCCGTGGCTGGCTTCTTCATCTATAAATAAAAATCTCCATTCCTCTCAAATCATCATTAGATGTTTGAGTAATTTACATTACTTTAAAAAAATTCAATTATAAATCAGTATTACATATCGCTAAGCTATCCATTTGATCAATCAATCATTTAACCACCAATACATTAATATTTCAATAAATCAAACTCCATTTCTCATAGCTTAAAACTCTTCCATTTGGAATATTTTGGAGCAACCAAAAATAAATAAGATTAACATTCAATCGGGAGTCAACAAGAGTGTCACTCTAACCCACTCTTGAGTTGGTCTAATATGAGGTGAGAAATAATTTCTTGGGAAGGTTTACATTTGTTTGTTCATGTGTTTCATTTTGTTTTCAACATTTTACATTTTTACTTTATTCATAATTTATACAAGAGAAAATACAAACATATAATGAAATGAAATGAAAACCATCTTAGGTAAACTCCTTGTAACCTCATATTGAACCGGTTAAAGATTGGGGAAGAGTGATACTATTGTTGGATCCCCGATTGAAGTTGAATCTTCTTTGATTTATGGCTGCTCCAAAATGACTCGAATGGAAGTAAACATAACTATGAACAATGAAAAATGATTGATACTTGATTGATTGGATGAATGTATGGATGAGTGATTGATTGATAAAATTTACAACATTATAGTATGGAATACTTGTTTCCAATGTCAATTTGGAAAAGTAATAGTGAAGATTATTCAAGCTACCAATGATGATTTTGAGAGAAATGGATATTATTATTTATATATGAAGAATAACCCATGGATTGAGGAAGGTGAAATTGAATGAGTTGTAGGATATTGATTTCATCTTCCTTATTTAGCATGATTAATTTGTTCACCATTGATTTATTCTATGTAGTTTGTTTTTTAAATGAGAAATAAAGAGGCTTTATGTAGACACCTAAATATGACTATGCGGTTTGATATCAAAATTACACTAATTATCCTCCTTCTCATCATTTCATTATAATTAGTGATTTTCCACTAATCAGCTAACATTCCTCTTCATTTTGGTCAATTAACGACACTTCGTTAATTAACTATGCTTTCCTCATCCTAGATATCAATTAACGACACTTCGTTAGTTATAATCCACTATTAATTAATCAATTAACCATTATTAATTAGTTAAGCCTTTCAATATTGTATTTAACTAATAAACATTCTTATTAGCTAAATCCCCCTTTAAAACCCTTTATATTCTACTAATTTCCTTCTAAACCATCTCTAAATGGCTTCTATAAGCTTAATTTGACCTATTAATTAATCCTAGTTGATTAATTAAATCACCTCTAACTCCCATGAATTTCTAATCACTAATTAATCTCTTATAATCATACTTATCCCTTTCTAATTCTACTTTACCTTTATCCCACATTCACTAGGTTGCAAGCTTCTCCAAAATTAGAAAGCTATATAAAGAACCTAGTATACCTTATCCAAATTTACACCATGTCCTTGTAAGACATTAACATATGATAAGAGCATTTCAATCTTGAAAATCTTATTGATCAAGCAACCATTTAGATCTTATACATGGAAAGAGTATTAAGAGAAGAACCAAACATGGTAGCTAAGCCATATCAGTTAGATATCTTTCTCTTCCTACATTCGAGATCACTAAAGGAGTACCTACAATTTAAATCCCATCAAAAAAATTAAAGGATGGTTTACATTTCACATTTTTAATATTAGATGCATTAGTTACATTTTTCCTTTTAATGACTTTATCTAGATGTTTGTTAGATTAGCTTTTTTATTTAGATAAGATAAAAAAGTTTGGTTTTAAACCGGGGACCAAAAAACCCTGTATAAATAGAATACAATTTTAGACAAAAAAACTAACAAAGGCATGGAAGCAAAGTCAAAAAAACTTGATGACATGAACCACCACAAAACATAGCCAAAATCCATAAAATTTTGCAAATTAAATAGTATATTTTTTGCCAAAACACCACATAGGGGAAAACAATAGAACCAGAAAGAAAAGGTTAGCCAACAACCTACAATTATCTCTCCATAAGTTTACTACGAGCTCTAGTACTCGACCCTCCATCTTTCCTGCCAACCACTTTAATGATGACACTCTTAGGGAATTTTTCTTCCTTTTTCTTAGTCTAGGTCTCCAAGTTATCCTCCTCCTTGTCTTTGACACAGGTGGTCTCCACAACCATGCCAAAACTCTCACCATTATTAGAAGTCTCATTTTCGAAAGTGCTAAGCATGAGCTTCATATTGGAGTTTTTTCTCCTCCCCGACAACTTGATCTGCACAATGGAGATCCTATGTTCCTACATTACATAATCCACTTGAATACCCCTTATAGTCTTGTTCTGAGCTTCAATCCTGTGATGAAAATATTTCAAATCCTAAATGAGGTTCTTATTAACAGTGAGGATGGTATCCACCGTAGATTCATCTCTCATCAATTTGGCCTCCCAGTTAGCAAAATACTTTGATCCCTTTTACTATAAATTTCCCCCAAATTCTGAATCCCCTTCTTCAAGTTACACAAGGCATCTACCGTAATCCCCATATAAGGATCCATTTCTTTCCCTTTCCTTATGTGATTGAGGGAGAAGCCAATGTTTCTTGATCTCATTTAGTGTCATTGGTATGGCTAGGTTATGCAAGGATGACATGATTCCTTCTTTGGACCAACAAAAGTATCGGGCCTTGATGGAGAGGGATGTCCACCTTATTTTTAAAATCCTCAATAGTAGAAAGCAAAGACCTATAGAGGAAAAAATCTAAGCTCATAGTCTGGTCTCTATGAAAGAAATTTAGGATAGAGAGATGGTGAGAAAAGATCTTTGAAACTTCCCTCTAAGGTCAAATATTTCATGATCACCGAGATAAACATCAACACATCTATTAGGAAGGCAAGTCGAGTAATATCTTCATCATAGGCCACAATATTCTCCACGGCTTCAAAACACATAGCAATTTCATGTTTTTCTTAGTTTTATCTTTGAAAATTTTGAGTCCATTAGTTTTCAACCCCGTAATCTCTAAATAGCTTCCTTAGAAATCATAATCTACACCTATCTAAAAATTAAACCCCCATTAATCAAATTAATTACAAAATCCACTTTGAGAGAGAAGGATCATTGCCTTTGATCCTATGAATGTACCTAGTAAACCCACCTTTGTGCAGTAGCTTCCATAGAGCATTGTCACTTTTAAGCAGAGAAAAGTGGAAGGTTTGGTGTGAACCCTATCGCCTCTCTTAACTCTAGCAAGTATTACCTTCTTCAAACACGCGAAGTGCATAAGCCTGTCTCAAAAAAAAATTGAGAGAATACATAATGAAATGAATATGGCCAATGTTTGAAAAAGGAAAATTCCTTTCAAAACCCAAGCATGAGAGCTATGGGTTTCATCATTACTTAGCCTCCTAATTTGTGTCTTCATTAATGAGATTATTAACATGACCCTAGGGTATATGTGTCCCTGGCCATGTCAAAAATCAACCATGTCAGTACCTTTATTGGCCAATGCATCCACCAAATTATTTCTAACCCAGTAGATATGAAGGAATTCCACTTGTTAAAATGTTGTAAGAATTCCATGAGCCTCCATGATTAAGTTATTAAGCTTCCATCCACATTTGTTCCGATCCATGAGAGCATTAATCACACATAGAATCACCTTCGATGATGATGGTTTTTAAACCCAAGTCTTTACACATCCTAACGCCCCAGAGCATAGCCTTAGCCTCAGCGACACTTTGTTTGTATGATTACTAATGGAACCCACATAGGCACCTCTACATCTTCCACTATGGTCATGCACTAGACCCCTCCACCCACTATGTTTTCCTTCAAATTTCTTGAGCCATAAAAATTAAGCTTGAAGCTTCCACTAGAGGTTTTGACCATTTGACATTTTGGTTCACACTCTTCTTCACATGGCTATTAGGAATGATATCCATGCTCCTAAGGATATCCCTTTCCCAATCCGGATAATATCTAACCTGTTTGGGATTTAAAATATGAGTATTATCTTTTAGTTCATGTTTCACTTTTTCAATCACCTTCTCTAACTTAGCCACCTTGTTCTTGAAGATCTTGTTATTTCATTCAAGCCATATTCCCCATAAAGCATGAGGCAGAGCTAGTTTCCACATTTCTTTGACTATAAAATTTTAAACTCCATTGATCGGAAACAATGAAACGTCCCGGGGAGGACCAAATACACCTTAAATATACTAAGGACCTCAAAGCAAGGTCTTCGTTACCTTTCAGCATAGCCCACATCTCTTGATAATGATCATTCCTCTTTTCTAAGTCTATCCACCATTAAGATATTTCCTTTGATGAATTCCCAGAAGAAGATATTGATTTTGGGAATAAGGTTCTTATTCCAGACCTTCCTCCAAATCTTATTAGGTTTCAAGTCTTCAAGTTTTATCGGGTATCCCACCTTAACCTCATATTCCCCTAAATTTGTAGTTCTCCAAATTAGCTCATCATGGGATCTATCATGGGGGATGTGGAAATCCTTGAGTTTATTTTTTAAGTCATGAAAGGGTTAAATATCACCATTAAAGTGAGGGGGATGGAGGATGGGAATCCACTTCCTCTCTTCATCCCAATAAATGCAAACATGAGCTCCATGTTCCTAAGTAAAAAATGTCAAATATCTCTCTAAGGACCAACCGTATTTAGAGCTCCATCCTCAATCCAAGGATCCTCCCATAATTTTATTTTAGATCCATCTCCAAGGTTCCACTTGCTTCCTTTAATTAGTAAATTTTTGGTTTGACATAGGTTATTCCTAGAAGATAGATCCTCTAGGAATATCCATATCAGAGAAGAGTTCCAGGTTCCACCAAAGGTCTACAAATATTTCACTTTCAGAATTTTCACCCAGATACCATCCTCTCTGTGAAGTCTCCAGCCCACCTTAGCTATGAGAGCTTGGTTCATGAGTTGAATATTATTTAATCCAAGACCACCCTTGTCCTTTGGTTAAGTGACTTTTTCCCATGTCACCAAGGGTATTCTATTTTTATCCTCCGAACTAGTCCAAAGAAACTATTTTTGAATTCCTTCAATATATTTCTTAACTCTACCTGGTAGGATGAAGATGGACATGATGTAGACTATAATGCCTTGTAAACAACTCTAGAGAAGTTGAACCTTCCCACTTGAGAGATCAAAGAGCCTACTTGGTGATAGTTTATATTGATTATCTTAGCTTATTTACATATGCATACATATGGCATGCCCGATGGGACACCCCTTTGTCTCACATGCATTCTTTAGTTTTTGTTAAGTTTCTTTTTTGCATACTAACCTCTTTTTAACACATATTGAAATAACTTTTCTTTCTTAACTTGTTTTGTTGAGTTTGCATGTGTTGAGTCTTCCTTGTAGGTATAAATGAGGAGAAGTGTTGTCAAAATGGGATCTTGATGAGAAAAATTCAAGCTTTCTCCATGTTTTCATTTTTAGAGCTTCATTTTTCATCATTTTACATGCTAGTTTTTTCAATTTGTTGAAATGTTAAGTATTTGAGCATGTATCTTAAATTTTTATAGTGTTGAGTCTTATTTGCACATATTAAGGAGGTGGGATTATGTAAAAATGGGATCTTGATGAGAAAAATTCAAAATTTTCCATGTTTTCATTTTTAGAGATTCTTTTAATAATCTTTTACATGCTAGTTTTGTCCATTTGTTAAAAAATATTAAGTTTTTAGCATGTACATTAGCGTTTGATAGCGGTGAGTATTATTTACACATATTAAAGAGATTTTTGATGTCAAAATTAAATCTTGGTGGGGAAAAATTAACCTTTTACAAATTTTGGACTTTTTTGACATTTTTTAGTACAGGTTATGTGCATACCCGTGAGTATAAGAACATATATGTTACCTATATTCCGGAGGCCATAAAGTTTTCTCCGAACTAGAAATGAATCCATTTTTTGTGACAAGAAAGGTCATAAGGTGAACCATATAATGAACACATAAATTTGGGATTTATACTTATAAAATATTCAAGACTTCCTTTATTATTAAACTCGTCATTTTATTTGCATGTTAGATTCATTTTAATTCGATAAACACCTATTGGGCTGATGGAATACATCCTAGGTATGGAGGCATGGAATAATTATGCATGTAGTCATAGGGCACATGAAGGCGCACGAGATGTATAGTGAAGCAAGGCACGCCCAAGAAGGTTTAAAAGCAAGACTTAGCCATTTTGCAATATGGGGCTAAGTATAGACATAGAGTGTAGGGAATGTTTTGTAGAAAACTTGAAGAGCACACAAAGGATATTTTGGATAAGTAGAAGAACAAGCACCATACATAGTTTTGGAGCTAATAATAGGATCAAATAAAAATTATTCTAGTAGATAATTTGTTATTAGCGCACTTGCATGCTCTTGTGTTTATATTGTAAAGGTGCATGGATATTCTTGTCATGTAGCCTATTTTTGAAAACTACATGGGTGGTAAAGGGAAAGTACCCACCCCTATAAATATTTATTGATTTTCATAGTTTAGGAATGTGGTTATTGTTAGTGTTATACTATGAGTTTATTTATGCACATGACTATGGATATTATAATATGTATGTATGAAGCTTCTATGTTTTACAAAATTAAATATGATGGAACTTTTTTTGGATATTGATTGTAGACACATTTGTTATTGGTTTATGCATAGTAAAGTTAATCTTGATCCTTGTTTGGCTGTTCATGCTTATTGGTTAAGATCTAGATTTGGTTTATGCACTGCAATATAATTGATTATCTATTATGGATCTGGAATATATGTATAATCATGATAAATTCTTGAAAAATATTCCATAAGGAGGGACCTGGTACCCTTGCATGCTTCGGTGAGCGTTCGGTTCGGGTTGAGTGATGTTCTAGTGTGATTTGAGATTTTATGGGTAAAGTATAGGCTACATTTTGGTTCCATTATCAGGACCTCTTTTTTATTCTTTTACCAGATCTTGTGTGATGAAGATGTACCAATTGACCTTAGCCAAGTATTAAAGAGTAGTTAGATAATTTAGAGGAATAATATGCTCATAGATTTAATACTAGACACGAGTTTAATCTCGCTGCACACGTGGGTTAAAAAGAGCTTGTATCATGAGTTGTATGAGACACTCTTTTCCTACTTCCCTATATATCTAAATGAGTGGTTGGTTGTTTATGCATCAAATAGGAATTGGAGGTTTCACACACTTATTTAGATGCAAGAAGAATTCCAATATTTACATGATGTCGATCTAACTTGGACGTGCACTATGGATCATTGGTGGAGTTGTGTTTTGAATAGCTATATTCTGGAGTACACAATTTCCACCTATTCTTATCCTTAGATTGTTGGGTTCTAGTTCTTGCATGAACCTAGAGGATCATATTTTTGTGGTATACCTATAGTGATTAAAATCTTGATCATAACCCTATATTTGGAAGAGAATCCTATGGCTAGCTAAACCCCACCACATACGGAGGCAAGAGTAGGTGTGGCGAAGGATGTTGGATTTGGTAGAAAAAGATAGAGAGAGGAAAGGAGGATCAAGTTTAATGAATCACGTGATAGATTGTGGAAAGAATGGTGTTGCAGAGGGAGATGGCTCATGAAGGATTTGGAGGTCATGTACAAGACGTGGAGCCAAAGCATCTAGAACTCCCCATTTAGGAAAGCATAGAAGATAACCCTCTATGGTTTTGGATGAAGTAAAGTTTAAGGAAATATTGAGAACCGCAGGTGTGCATCTGATCCTACCTGGTGACCTAGCCCTTGTGCTTGGTTTTCTAGTTTATACGATAATTAACACTAAGCAAGCTAGTGTGAAAAGTAGAGTAACCACAACTAGAGTTAATTTTTAGTCAATTTTTGGAGTTAATTAGGTTTCTTATTCATCTATGGCAGAAAAATAGACATCTGTGTTATTTGGAGGTCTGATTGGAGGTATATTTTCAGGCGCATCATCAACACTGAACATGTGTGCAAAGAATGTTGGCATAACATCTGGAAGTAGTGTAACTTTACAGAATGTGGGAGTCCAGTTTAGTAAAACTATAAAAGCATAAACAATTGCTTCCTCTCGGTCCATTTCCCACTACATGAGGGGGATCAGGAGGATCATGTGGCTTAGGTTCTAGTGGATCCGGGGGTTTCGTGGTCGGAGGTAATAAAGGAGGAAATCCGGGTTATGGATCTAGTGGGTAAGGTCCACACCAGCCCCAACAAATTTATATGGAAATGTCTCTTCATTTCCCATAATATAGAGGGATAGAATATGTAGTTGAGAACATGCATATATGTTAGATACTATGAAATGTGAATGGGATTACAAATCTAGAATGCAAAGAAATCTAGTTTGAAAGCTGTAGACACCTATAATTACGCCCAAGCAATTTAAATACTTAAATTGTGCTAATTATCCCCTTTCTCGCAAATCAACGACATATCGTCAAAGGAACTCATTTTCCCTCATATCATCATTAATTAATTACACTAAGCTAATTAATTAAGTTGCTATCCAACAAATACCCTAATTAACGACCTTCCGTTAATAAATCACCCCTTCTACCTAGACTAATTAATTATTATTAATTAATTAGCTTTCCCTTCCATTTAACCAATAAATCAATATTTAATTGATTTAATCCCCTTATAATAGCCTAAATCACACTAATATTCCTCTAATTGGCTTCTATAAGCTTACACCTACCTATTAATTAATCACCTTTGATTAATTAAAATACCCCCAACTCCCATGACTTGCTAAACATGTATTAAACCCTTCTAAAGTAAGGTTACCTTTAATAAAGCAATCTTATCCATTCCGAATCATTTTTACCTTTATCCCACATTCATGAGAATGTGTTGAATCCTTTATCCTTTGGGCTATATAAAGAGCCCTCCACCTACCTTTTTACTTACACCTAAACTTTCTAAGAGAGCAAATGCAAAGCATATAGCAAAGAGACTAAGAGCTTGCACCTTGCCCTTTTGAGAGTTCATCATCTTGAAGAGTTAAGCCTCTTTCTTAAAGTGCTTGGGTCATATGGGAGGTGTCAAAAGGGTCTTGTAGCCCAACTTTGATTAGCCCCCATTCCTAGGTTCTTGGAGCATTAAGGACAACTATTTTGATAGCCATGGAGCTTACTTAGGTCCATTCATTTATTTTTTGTTAGAGAATAGAGGAGTTTAGATATTTAGCATTGTTAGTTTCAAAGTTTGTATTGATGAATGCTAGCATCTAACCCTTGTTTAATTCTTATCATGATGGTGTTTATGCTTTGTTTTAGCTAAATTGTAGAACTATTTTAGGTGGTAGTTCTTGCTTCATTTGATTTAGCATTAAGAAAATTATACATGCACACATTTGGCATGCCCGGTGGGACTTACTCCATTGTCCTTTGCACTTAATTTCAAGTTTTTGTAGTTAAGTTTTATTTTTGGTTACTAACCCTCTTTTACACATGTTGATCTAACTTGTTTTTTTAACATGTTTTGTTGAGTTTGCATGTGTTGGGTCTTCCTTGTAGGTATGAAGGAGGTGAAGTGCTATCAAAATTGGAATTGAGGGGAAATTTTCAAGATTTCTCCATGTTTTCATTTTTAGAGCTTACTTTTTCAACATTTTACATGCTAGTTTTGTCAATTTCTTGAAAATTTTCAATTCTTGAGCATGTAGGTTAGTGTTTGATAGTGATGAGTCTTCTATTTACATATTAATGTGGTGAGTTGCTGTCAAAATTTAATGTTGGTGAGAAAATTTCAATATTTCATCATGTTTTCATTTTTAGAGCTTACTTTTTCATCATTCTACATGCTAGTTTTGTCAATTTCTTGAAAATCTTAAATTCTTGAGCATGTATGTTAATGTTTGATAGCATTGAGTCTTCTATTCATATATTAATGTGATGGGTTGTTGTCAAAATTGAATCTTGGTTGGAAAAATTTGCCCATTTTACATATTAAGGGACGTTTTTTTTTGACATTTTTAAGTGCATGTCAAGTGCATACCCATGAGCATAAGAGCATATGCGTAACCCATCTTCCGAAGGCCATAACTTTTGCTCCCGACCTCGAAATGAATCCATTTTTTTTGCGTTGGAAAGGTATTGAAGTTAACTATGAAATGAAAACATAAATTCGGGATTTACACTTACAGAAGTTTCAGGTTTTTCTATTATTTTAAAACTGGTCATTTTCTAACATGTCTAATGTTTTGATGAATGTTATATTTCCATGCTTACTCGATTTAGATCAAAGCGTGTGTATGCTCTTCTCTTGCACCTTTTGGTGATCTTGAGAATCAAAAACTTTGATCTATATATTTTTAACATTGGGATTAAACTTGGAAATTTAATTATTCATTTTGCTTAAGGAATGAATCTTTTACAAAGCATTTTTCAACGGTCCTTTGATTTGAAGTTTTCCATTTCTATATACTTGGGCTAAAGTTTGTGTATGCTCTTCTCTTGCACCTTAGGGTGATCTTGAGAATCAAAAGTAAAATTAGTCTTCATTTTATAACATTTGGTAAATTGGAAACTTCATCTTTCACTTTTGGTTTAAGGGAATGAACATTTATCAAAACATTTGTATGGTTCATTGATTGAAAAGATTTTTATTTACTTTTAGTTAGATTATTTGTTGTGTATGCTCTTCTCTTGCATCCTTGGATGATCTTGAGAATCAAAAGCAACTTTTAATCCTCTTTTAAATAATGTGATTTTCTTGGAGAACTACTAATGCTTGAGTGCAGGACCTAAAAACGCTTGTCAAAGAAAGGAGGAATCAAAACGAAATCAAAAACTACTAATACAGTTGTTATACAGGTTGCCAAAAGGTGTTCAAGCAAACCACACCTAATTAAACAAGATAAAAAGAACAACATATTCAAAACACTGTATTGCAGGTTTCAGAAAAGGGTACGTCCCTCTCTCGCTCAATCTGGAACATAACCCCTTTGGCATAACGCCTTGTTACAACAATGGGGGTGGTTCAGAGAACCCCAAAGTAGTCCACGCAAGAGGGAACCTTGTGGACGAAATGGGAAGTGCTCCGCACTACCTATTTGACTAGTGATTCCTTTGTGAGATAGTGTTACAGTTGTCCGTTGTGGCGACCCCAGTGATAGTACACGTAGACGCACTAGTTGCCTACTGTTCTTGAAGGGGGTAAAGTAAAGCCGAGATACTCCCAAACTAGTCAGTGCGACTTTTTGGGTAAATCGCACTCGCTCGTGGCAACTTTGTAACACCTAGGGCAAGAGAACCACCTAGGAGAATATACTTTGGCCAGGAGCCCACTTTGACCACTTTAAAACAGTGTTGAGTTGTGAACCTTCTTTTTGAGAAATGTGTGACGTATTACTTTCGCCTAGTTTTTACTTGCCTTAGGGCAAGGCGAAACTCTGCCGAAGTAAGACTAGCATTTTTTGTCATTTTTTCTTGATTTATTTCCTTCATATTATTTTGACACTTTGTTGATCAAAAGAGGTGTGATTACCTTTGTGTTTCCATTCGACTGTTTCTCTCACTTTTATGTCCGTTTACGCCCATCCATGTTTGCGGCTGGGTTAGTTAAACGTCTAAAGTGAGTGGAGGCGTTTTCACGTCATTTGGTAGCCATTGTGATCTTGATACCCACGTCAAGATCGTCATTGTAGTTAGGCGTGGTTCATCACTGCGGACTTCCATAAGAGGAGTTAGTTTGTTTGTCTCGTATCATTACAATTTCGATATTTACGTCTTGTTTCTTGTAAACTCGACATAAATACCTATATTGTACGGTTACACTGCACACATTCTTAACTATTCCTAGCTATACTTTGAGCTTTTTTTTTGTTCGGTTTTATTATTACCTCAATTTCAAAAGGTGTTAGGAACTACCATTTGTGCGTGTTATATCAATAACACCTCGATATCAATACTCCACTTTCTTGCAAAGTGGGTTAACATATCTTGGTGATATTGTTGTGTCATTCGCAAATCGTAATTGACACTTTTTGAGATATAGGTCTTAATCAGACTTGAGCTTGCTCATCGTATATCTTGATTGGGAGATCGCATTTAACTTCATGTATTTACTTACGTTTTGTTCATTCCTTTGAACTTGGCATAAGTGGAGACATCTTGTTAATCATCTGGCGTCGTAAATTACTTTAAAACGTAATCTCAGAGGTACTTCATTTGATTAAGTTTTGATACCAAACGATTGTTTCATTGGTGACTTTATCATTCTATCACATTGGTATTCTCACATTGTTAATTTACTCTTAACATGTATACAACTTGTGTTTCACTTAGGGGTAGTCATTGAATTTTGAACAAATCTACAACTTACCTTAGTGAAACTTATCATGAAAACATGGCTCCTAAGACGCGTCTAGGGTTAAAGAAACAAACATATGAGGAACAACAGGCGCAAGCTTGGGAAACCTCTAATAGACAAGGGTCAAACCCATTTATCAGACATGATCTAGGACCACTATTTTCTACAGAAAAGGAAACAGAAGAGATGGTCGATCATAGTGGAAATGAATTAGAATCACCACACGCAGACTTTGATTTTGACCCCACTCTACTAGATGAGTTTCTCCTTAGAAACAAAGATAGAGTTTTGGCACGGGTCATGGAATTAGGGGCCAAATTGCCCATTGAGAAGGAACCAATACTACAAACAAATGACACTACTAAGGAGGAACACCCCCTTATCAATATGGAAGATATTTTAATAGGCGGACATGCTTCCACTTCTTATGTAGAAAATGATAAAGTGGTAGGGCATAGAATACCCCTCATCAAAGTGCCACGAAGAAACAAGATAGAACATGAGACAGGGAAGAACCTCCACAATACGAAGAGGAGGAACCTTTAGAAGAAGAAGACACAAACCAAGTCACAATCCAACAACAACTCAGTAACTTAAGCCGAAAACTAGCTTTGCTTACTTTCCAAGTACAGAAAGACACAAACAAGAACGTTCAAAATTCAAAGCCTAAGTTTAGGATCCACGAACTCCATCGAGAAAACCAAGGAGAAGAAGACACAGGGTATCATCATGTACACATCCCCGTTTCTCCCACTAAAGAACAATTGCTCGCACAAGAAGTACAATCTATGAAAGCAACACTTGCAAGCATACAAGAAAGCAATATAGGGAGTATTAGGAAATACCAATACGAAGAACTATGCCCCTATCCTTTTGACAAGACAATGACCCTTCAACCCTTTCCAAAGAAATTTGATATGCCAAAGTTCGACAAATACAAAGGAAAGGGAGACCCAAGGGATCATGTTAAAGATTTCTACATGGCATGTCAAGAGGTGTCTTATAGTGATAATTACCTCATCGGACTTCTTCCTAAGAGTCTCGGAGGTCAAGCATTAGAATGGTTTACGCGCTTGCCACAAGGATCAATTTTCACTTGGCCGGTGGCGAGAAAGATTCGTGCGTCATTTCTCATATAACATAGAGAGTGACGTCACCATGGCAGACTTGTGCAGCACAAAACAACGCCCAAATGAGACCTTCGCCAGCTTCCTCCAACGATGGAGAGGGATAACTAGTCGCTTCCCTTGCACTTTCCCTGAGAAGCAGCTAGTCAGTATTTTCATCCCTAATCTCAACCCAGATATAGCTTTCCACCTCCAAATGCATTGTGTCCGCACCTTTGAGGAGGTTATCGAGAAAGGGATTCAAATAGAAAAGGCTCTCATTGCCAAAGGCACCCTCAAAACCCAATCTAAAGACAACCAAAGTGTCAAACCCGCTGAAAAGCCAAATATCTTTAACAAAAACAAAACGTGGTGGGAGATGGAATCACTGATTCCAAACGTGTTCAAACGGTCCAAACCAGTCAACCTTTTAAACTGACCAAGGGCCCAATTCAACCACCACCAAAGCGAAGAACATTCACCTCCCTCAATGAGCCGTTGTCTGTCATACTAAAATAGTTGGATGCGGCCCACATGATGACCTATCCTACAACACAACCGTTCGATGACAACGCTCCTAAACCTTCATGGTATAAGGAGCATGAATACTACAAAATGCATCGCGTTAAAGGTCATAAAACAAAAAAATGTTTGCGACTTCGCCACTATATTCAAGACCTCATTGTGACATGCTGGGAGATAGAGGTGGATAACCCTAGCCACATACGCAAACACCTAACGAAAATGGGGATTTATAAGGAACCATTCCCTAAGCATGATAAGTCGGAAAAGGAAAAACCGGATCAGGGAGAGTCATCCCAAACCTATAAAGCCACGAATTACTTATATACCAAGAGAGATAACAATCATTACGATTCACTTATCGGATGTATTCGCTCCCCTACTGACCGTGTCAATACCATCCAGATCAAGGGAAAGGACTGCGCTGCAGTAACAAGGCGTGCCCGCCTCGTGATTCCAGAACCCTCTCTGTTGACCCCGCAAACTGGTAAATATAACCTTTTAGAACAACTTGAGAAGACACCTACTAAGATCTCGATCTTAGATCTTCTCAAGATATCCAATGTGCATAAGGAAATTTTGTATCAAACTCTTCAGGGGTCGGGAGTGCCTTTAGAAGTTGATCCTGCATACCTTCAAGCCACGGTGGCAAATATTGCACCCAGTGAGCATCTCACTTTCAACCATAGGGAGGTCCCTACTGAGAATCCTACACATAATCTTCCCTTATACATTGAGGTAGTTGTCACCCGCAGGAAAATCAAACGGGTGCTTGTGGACAATGGATCAGGATTGAATATCTGCACGCTTAAGTTGGTCAAACAATTGGGACATACAGAGGCAGATCTTGAGTCCCATATCATCACTATCACCGCATACGACAACACGGAAAGAGAGTCAGCAGGCACCATTACGCTGCCAATGGAGGTGGGCCCCACTTGCCATCAGACAAAGTTTCATGTCTTAGACTTGGAACTTCCATATAATATGCTTCTAGGCCGACCATGGATCCATGCCATGCAAGCAGTGCCATCAACATTTCATCAATGCATCAAGCTGAAGCATGAGGGACATACAGTAACAATACCAGGAGACTCAGAGCCCTTTGCTCATTGTAGAGCTCTTAATAGCTTTACACGAAAGGGTACATATGCATGTCCCTCCATAGATATAGCTGTCCCTCTTCATTCTGAGGCCATGGAATCTCGAGTAGATTCAAATTCTCTTCGTTCTTGCACTCATGGGGCATCTACTTCAACATCTCCATTTAATTCATGGGAGATGAAAATTCTAGAATATGGCTGTGGGGAGTATAATGTACAACAAGTGCTCTTGGTTTCAGACCTCTCCTTGTCGCCCAAGACTAGAGGTCGACCCAACTACTGCTTCAGGAGACCTAGAGAGGAACATACTATTGGGTCGTTCCTACCTGGAGGCTTGTTAGCTGAGGAAAAATTACTTGATCCACCTACTACTTGGGTCCCTGAGGACACTCAGCCATCTTGTTATCAAACCCCAGAATATGAAAAATCTAGCAGAATGATGTACTCCATGGGCTACAAAGGCCTAGGATGTGGGAGGAATGAACAAGGACAAAGAGAACCAATCCCTCTTCCACATTTCAAAATAGAAAGATATGGCATTGGGATTCACCCTTATGGAGCACACCCCAACGATCAAGATGCGACTTGTTCTGAGCATGAGGATAGCTCCAATTATCTAGCATGAAATGATACAGATTCCTGTTGTAGCCAATATGAGGATCTAGCCTCCACGAACCTTTTCATGAATAACATTGTCCTAACCATCACCCCCACTGAACCAACCCTTGACCTTGTATACCCCTCCCTTGTTGAATGGGACCAACAACATCACGTGCCACTAGATTTATTCGAGAATGACGAGGCTATTGCAGAGTTCATGGGCATAAGGGATACAATTCCCATTGGAGATCACAAGAAGGGTTTCTTTATCGACTTAGACACCTGCGCCTACTTGGCGAGGAGGCTGAACTTCGTGGTCAGCAAAATTTAAAGAAAAGCGAGGGCAAGAGTTCTAAAGAAAAGCCTCGGCAAAAATCAAAGTCCAAGTCACACAGTGAAAACCTCTTTGAGGCATTGGCTGACAAACAAATAAGAAAATCAAAGGACAAACAAAGTGACCACGCCAAGGATGAAAATCTCGTAGAGACATCCTTGGATGAAGATCTCAACCTACCTCCCGATCCCACGTGTATGGAGGATTTATCAAAATTGTTAGTTGAAGAAACCATTGATGTTAATATTGGTACCGAAGAAGATCCCAAGATAGTAAAATTGGGAGCATCACTCTCGGCTAGAGAACAAAAGACGTTCACTATGCTACTGCGAGATTTTATTGATGTGTTCGCATGGTCTTACAAAGACATGCCCGGATTAGATCCAACTTTGGTCGTGCATAACTTGGTTGTGCACGCAGACGCTAAGCCTATCAAACAGAAGCTTTGAAAGATGCACCCAAGAGTGGCCTTGTTAGTTAAAGAAGAGTTGGAAAGGTTGCTTGCAACAGATTCATCAGGCCAATTGATTATTCTGAATGGATATCGAACATTGTTCCTATCCAGAAGAAACCTATTGGTATCCAATTTGCATAGATTTTAGGGACATCAATAAAGCTTGCCCTAAAGATGACTTTCCGTTGCCCAACATTGACATGATTGTTGACTCAACCGCAGGGTATGAAATGCTATCACTTATGGATGGCTTTTCGGGTTATAATCAAATTAAGATCACTGAGGAAGACCAACACAAAACAGCTTTCACAACTCCTTGGGGCACCTTCTGTTATCAGGTGATGCCATTCGGCCTTAAGAATGCGGGAGCAACTTATCAGCGGGCCATGACAGTAATATTTCACGATATGATTCATGACATCATGGAAGACTATGTAGACGACATCCTGGGAAAGTCCAAAACAAGAGAGGAACATCCTATCATTTTGCAGCGTATCTTTGAATGCCTACGTGAATACAAAGTCAGGCTAAATCCAAAGAAGTGTGTCTTTGGTGTGCTATCTGGGAAACTATTAGGCTTCATCGTGTCAAGACGAGGTATCGAGAGGTAGACCGCTAAAGTATCGCCATCACGAAATGCCTCCACTCGAGAATATCAAGCAACTGCATAGCTTGCAAGGGAAAATTCAAGCCATTCACCGCTTTATCTCCCAGCTTGCAGATAAATGTCACTCATTCACTCATTTGCTTAAGAAGGACATCACTTTCATTTGGGGACCTGAGCAACAACAAGCCTTTGCTTTGCTTAAACAATACCTGGCTAATCCACCTGTCCTCATGCCTCCCACTCCGGGAGAACCACTTTTGCTCTATATTTCTGCTACGCAATATGCTATTGGTGCATCAACTTTCGTCGCCCAATATGACCTTAGCCATAAAGAGAAAGCAGTGTACTATCTGAGTCGCACCCTCATCGCCTATGAATGTAATTATCCTCAGATTGAGAAGGCTTGCTTGGCTATTGTTTTTACCTTTCAGAAACTTCGCCATTACCTGCTAAATACTAAGACCAAGCTCATATCCAAGGTCGACCCACTCAAGTATTTGTTGTCCAAACCTGCCCTCACAGGTAGAATGGCTAATTGGATCATTCTACTCAGTGAGTTTGATATAGAATTTGTCCATCAAAAATCAATTAAAGGACAAGTACTTGCTGACCAGCTAGCGGAAGCACCTTTGCAAAGCATAGAACCTTTGAGTCTAGATCTGCCAGATGCATCTTTGCTCTACATTGAAGAATCTATCGTATGGCAAATACATTTTGATGGATCTTTTACGTTTCATGGTTCAGTGCAGGGAGTGGTCCTTATTACTCCTTGGGTGATCCTATACCACGTGCTTTTCGCCCGGCCTTCCTCTTGCACAAACAACATTGTGGAATATGAAGCACTCATTGCAGGATGAAGCTAGCCATCAAGTGGAATATTCAACATGTGAAGGTTGTAGGTGATTCTGACTAATCATCAAACAGGTTAATGATGAGTATAAAGTTATGGATGACAAGCTCATACCTTATAAGAAGTTGGTGGAGACTCGAAGGAGTATTTTGTGCGCATTACCTTTGAGAAAATCCCAAGAGTGAAGAATAGATCGGCGCAGATGCTATGGCAACGGTGGGATCTATGCTTCGTATTCCGCCATGGGGAACAATGATATGCCATTCTTCGTAGAAAATCTCACGCTAGCCCGCGTATGACATGCGAGAATCTTGCTTGGCTTGTGAGGTTGTTGGTCCCCATTCACCATGGTATGAACCCATTTTCACCTATCTTAAGGACAAGACATTCCCTCCCGAAATCTCCCGCTCAAAAGCAGAGCCTAATTCTCCAAATAGCCCGTTACACCCCTGTTAGAGGTACACTTTATCGTGGCTACGATGGGAATCATTACGTTGTCGGATGTGTTTGAGTCAATCTAGGCAATTAAAGAAGTACACGAAGGAGTATGTGGAGCACATACAAACAGAATGGTCTTGGCTAAGCTGTTAAGAGTAGGTTACTATTGGCCCACCATGGAAACCGATTGTTGTAATTATGTTAGAAAATGTGTGCTATGCCAAAAGTATGGAAATTTCATCCATGCTCCATCACAACCATTGCAACCAATCACTACCCCGTGGCCATTCTCCAAGTGGGGACTTGATCTAATAGGGAAGCTTACTCCTACCTCATCTGATGGTCATACACATATCATCACAAAATGAGAATACTTCACAAAATGGGTGGAGGCTATCCCTTTAACCTATGTCACAGAGCACAGATTTCTAAATTCATCATGAATCACATTATTTGCCGATATGGTATCCCTGTAGCCATTGTCACAGATAATGGGAAGTCATTTAAGAACAAAACTGTGAAAGGTCTTTGCCAACGGTTCCAAATCAGATTGAAATGGTCCACGCCATATTACCCTCAGGGTAATGGACAAGCTGAGGCAACAAACAAGACTTTGGTAAGGATAATGGAGAAGATGGTTAGCAAAACCGGTCGAAACTGGCACCTACAAATCCACCCAGCCCTCTGGGCCTACCGAACATCAATTCGCACTCCCTACGAGGTGCGGACGGCATATTCCTCGTGTTCGGGATAGAATCTATCATCCCTTTAGAGATTGAACTCCCATCCCTGCGAATTTCTCTTCGGGACTATTTGGATAAGGATGAAGATTACCGAGTGGCAAGATTGGCTGAGTTAGAGCTCCTAGATGAGAGGCGCATTCGCGCTCTTAATCACCTGAAAGTATATCAACAGAATCTCCCACAACTACAACAAGAGAATCATCCCTCGCCAGTTTGAGGTGGGTGATTTAGTTATGAAGGAGAACCAGTTCAACAACAACGAGAGCAGAGCGAGAAAAGAAAGGGAAGTTTGAACCACCTTTGGTTAGGACCCTATGTCATAGTTGCCAAGTATGGCATAGGGGCATACAAGTAGCTCACCCAATGGTGATGAGCTTCAAAGCCCATGAATTCCATGCATCTTAAGAGGTTTTATGCCTAAACATGGCACAAGAAAGTCATAAAATCATAAAAAAATATAAAAACATCAAAAATAAAATAAAATAAAAAATAAAAACATCAAAAATAAAAATAAAAAAAAAAAAAAAAAAAAAAAAAAGAAAAGCAGGTTGTCCACTAGTGAAAACCACGCAATTGTGGCACTTTGGACAAGTCCTTGGTGAAAACCGGTTTCGGCGCCTCGGGAGGATTCGTTGTTCACAAGCATTCTATATTAGAAGGGTAGTTGTCTTTGTCCTGGACTGGTTCTACCTTGAGTTTCCTTGTGCACACCATCTAGTCTAGCCTTGATCGCTTTGCCTTCTTCTATTAAATGCTGTAAGGGACGTGGTCTTTCGTTATTTCCCATCTTACGCTGGGGGCAACTCAACGAATTCACCTTCTTGTTCATAAGCGCGTGGCTTCTGCCCTTGTATATTCTCCACCTAACGCTGGGGGCATCCATGCTTTCTTGGTTACCTGCACATAGCTTTGGAAAACTATTAAAAACACAAAAACAATAGAACATTGTTTCGAGAAAAACACAAAAACAATAGAAAATTGTTTCACAAAACACAAAAACAATAGAACATTGTTTTGAGAAAACACAAAAACAATAGAAAATTGTTTCACCAAACACAAAAACAATAGAAAATTGTTTCACAAAACACAAAAACAATAGAACATTGTTTTGAGAAAACACAAAAACAATAGAAAATTGTTTCACCAAACACAAAAACAATAGAAAATTGTTTGAGACAACACAAAAACAATAGAACATTGTTTCGAGAAAAACACAAAAACAATAGAACATTGTTTCGAGAAAACAACAAAAACAATATATATATATATATCAAAAAATCTAAAAACAAGGCAAAAATTTTCAAAAAATTCCTAAAAAGTAAAACACCCTACAAAATGGTAACTTGCTTCTTACGGCTGAAACTTGTGTCTTGCGCATGGTATTTTCTCCATATCCTATTGGTTTGTCTCACATCTTCCCGATTAATACGACTCATGGATCACTGGATTCACAACCATTCACAAAAGCTAGCTGCTTGCTTCGTCTGTACTCTGGGGCACTTTTGGTTGCTAGTCTTTGTTTCGTTGCGCACAAATACTTTTCATGGACCCGTGTCCATTTTCATTTCTTCGCATGTATCCTTGCTTGGGGCATCATTTTTAACCCTTTTCATCAATCACGAACTTGTGGATCTCTTCAAAGACCGATAACAAACCATTTGTACAACTGTCTTGACCGTTGTTGGGTTAGATATGTGCGTTCGTACTTGTTTTCCCTGTTATATGAGCTTGTTTCCTTCTCGTATTGCATTGCATTATTGTATGTTGCGTGGAGTTGGTATTTTCAGCAATGGAAAATTGTTCGTATTATGGCTTTTCATGTCATTCTACCTTTTTCGTATGCTTATATTTTTCATAAGGACCGATGATGTAGTTCCTATGGCAATATGATGACATCAAATTTGTTCCAAACAAATAAGCGGCTAGAGGTTAAGCTCTTCTCTCCCCTCATCCATATTTCTTCTACACCACTTCCCTTTCACCCCTAATTCTCCCTCTCCTTGGGGCATCCTTCCTCGTCCCCATTCTTCTGCCTACTTCTCACCTTTTTCGATTGTCAATCGAGTTCTTCTATCACCCCATCGACACTCGAGGGGGCATCTCTCCCTCCTACTAATTTTTCTTCCATCTCTTCAAAATCTCTTTTGTCTACTATCTTTGAAGTGGCATCACTTATGCCACCCCAAAGAGGGGCAAATGTAGACACCTATAATTACGCCCAAGCAATTTAAATACTTAAATTGTGCTAATTATCCCCTTTCTCGCAAATCAACGACATATCGTCAAAGGCACTCATTTTCCCTCATATCATCATTAATTAATTACACTAAGCTAATTAATTAAGTTGCCTATCCAACAAATACCCTAATTAACGACCTTCCGTTAATAAATCACCCTTCTACCTAGACTAATTAATTATTATTAATTAATTAGCTTTCCCTTCCATTTAACCAATAAATCAATATTTAATTGATTTAATCCCCTTATAATAGCCTAAATCACACTAATATTCCTCTAATTGGCTTCTATAAGCTTACACCTACCTATTAATTAATCACCTTTGATTAATTAAAATACCCCCAACTCCCATGACTTGCTAAACATGTATTAAACCCTTCTAAAGTAAGGTTACCTTTAATAAAGCAACCTTATCCATTCCTAATCATGTTTTACCTTTATCCTTTGGGCTATATAAAGAGCCCTCCACCTACCTTTTTACTTACACCTAAACTTTCTAAGAGAGAAAATGCAAAGCATATCGCAAAGAGACTAAGAGCTTGCACCTTGCCCTTTTGAGAGTTCATCATCTTGAAGAGTTAAGCCTCTTTCTTAAAGTGCTTGGGTCATATGGGAGGTGTCAAAAGGGTCTTCAGTAGCCCAACTTTGATTAGCCCCCATTCCTAGGTTCTTGGAGCATTAAGGACAACTATTTTGATAGCCATGGAGCTTACTTAGGTCCATTCATTTATTTGTTGTTAGAGAATAGAGGAGTTTAGATATTTAGCATTGTTAGTTTCAAAGTTTGTATTGATGAATGCTAGCATCTAACCCTTGTTTAATTCTTATCATGATGGTGTTTATGCTTTGTTTTAGCTAAATTGTAGAACTATTTTAGGTGGTAGTTCTTGCTTCATTTGATTTAGCATTAAGAAAATTATACATGCACACAGAAACTACAACTGTAAGGCGCGCGCATAGTTGGTACATAAAATTTGATCTGGACCAGACTTGTCAGATTATCTTGCGTTGTGGGATGATTTTTGAAAGAGTTTAGTATGCTTGAATTTGAGAAAAAGAGCATCAACATGCTCAAGGACATAAAAAAGGCACTAGTAAGAGTGTTCAAGAATATGATGCATGGTTTAAGACCATTTTGTCCAAGTTATCTTCGACACACATGCAAGTCAAGTATTCTCAATGATTTGTTGGAGGATTGATCATGTTGTTTAGGAGAGTGATTTTAGATAAGACTTATATGAACCCACGCGAGGCACTTGAAGCATCTCTACAAACCGAGGCGGTAGGGAGTATAGACATAGGAGTTAGCCCATTTTGGAGGCTCGATTCTAGTATTGACAAAATAGTTAGAAAAATTATCCTCTAATTCAACGTATGAGACACATAGTGGGATTTCATGTAAAGATTATGAATTTGAAGGGCATACTAAGGATAGTTTTCCTCATAAACCGATGTGTTCCTTTTTATTGGATTGCGAGATATGTCACTTAGATCATAATTTAAGAAGGTTCCCTTTATGCATGCGATAAGAAAGAATGTGTCTTGTTATTGCAAGATTTGTAGGTCTACTACTCATGATACTAAAAATTGTAGGTTGATTGATCAAATTCATGATGCCATTGATATTGGTGTATGTCAGACTAGTGTTGTAAATAATTCAAAGGAAAAAGGTGAGCATCATGATCATGATCACAATGAAGGGCACTTTGATGGAGGCTGAGGTAGGGGTTGAGGTTACTATGGAGGATTTAGAGGCCAAGATCACGGTGGTGTAAGGATTGAGTTTCCACGTGGAACATGTTACACATGTGGGTCCCAGGATCATTATAGGCATAAGTGCCCAAAGAACATTATTTGTTATTTTTGTGAAAAGAATCACAACTATAACAAATTCCCATACTTGTATGAACACCATAGTAAGAAGAAAAAAATAGGACAAGGGCACAGGAATGGTTAGAATATAATGCACTATGGAAGATTAGTGGATGCCGAAGTTAGTGTCGATCTTGATTTGGTACCTATTTTAGTTAATACACACGCCGAGGCTAAGTGCGCTAGGGAAGTTCCAAGGAAGAAGCTTATTATTACAAAGGAGGATATGTTATAACTAAAGTATCCAAACCCCACACATCATAAGAAGGTTTATCGAGAAACCATGGAGGTGATTAGGAATTTTTAGGGTGAGATATAATGTTTAAAGGAGCATTTTTGGAAGTCGGAATAAAATAAATCAGTTGATCTCCATTAGACAAATGTAGATGAATTGAAGGAGGTCTATAAGATGCTTAAATAAGAGAATATCATTCCTTTATTGGGGGAATGGTTAAGAGGTATGATGTCATGTGCTAAAGTTGAGCATGAAAGAAAAATTTTACATGCTAACCTCCCTCCTCATAGTCTAGATTATGACAAGGAGATCACTCTGAATGCTATTGTGGATGGATGTATTTTATGTAATATTTTGATTGACATAGTACATGTAGTAAATATAATCACATTGGAAATGTGGAATTAGACGAGAGACAACCATTACAGCCATATTCTAATGTGTTTTTATGGAAAATAGAACTAAAGCCATGTTAATTGGAGTCTTGAAAGATGCATCTATTACTATACATGGGGCCAAGTTTACTAGAGACTTTGAAGTCTTGGCACTTGTAGAGGTAAAAACATTTCTAGCCTTACTTGGGCACCCTTGGTACTATGCAAATAATGTTAATTTGTGCTTTAGAAAGGGTTACATTAGTTTTGAGAATAAAGAAGATCACAACATCATTCCTTTAATGAGATGGGAAATATGCACCTTATGTGGAACCTTTGAGTGAAGAAGACTTAAACAAAATCCATGTCCACACCATTAGAGATCCAAAAGATCTTGAGCCATCAAAGGAAGGACTGATCTAATGGGATGATGCATAATCCATGAGTGATACTACAAGTGTTGCATGTGACAATTAGGCACTTGGCACTTATGAAATTTTTGGGAATGAATTGAGAAGTGCGGATTATGCGCGTTAGCAAGCCTTGTAGTATTAGGTGTTTGGGCACTAGCTAGGTACCAAGGTACACCTTTGGTGATGAAAATCCTAAAGTACTAATGTTTACTATGGAATTTCGGTGGGAATATCAAGTGGAAAGAAGGAATATTCTAGTTTATAATCTGTGCGGGATGGCAGGACGCTGGTGGATGGTTCACAGGGATACTATTTTGGAGTGGTGAGAAGTGAGAATCATTGTATCTCCAAGATTTCTTTGGAGCAACATGCCTACTCAGATCTATGAATTTCAAAGTAAAGATCCTATTCAACACCACATTCAAAGTAGTGTGAGAGACTCTGGATAGACGGGTAGGAATATTTACTACCTTTGATTTGGGTGCACAAGCTCTATTTCACCTTATAAGGTTGTGTGTGTGCATGGTCTATGTGTAGTTGATTAGAGAGACTAGAAATTGGCAAGAATTAAGCTGCAGGTATGACTCAAACCTCGAAAATTTTCCACTAAACCTTTGGTAAATGAAGCGTTACAAGTTATGAAGAGCTTGAATATTAGAGATAGTGCAAAGGTTGACCAATCAATTTTGGATTTATTAGTTGAGCTTGACCTGGAGGTGTGCTTTAAAGAAGAGGAAACATATGCATAAGTGCTTGGGCGTGCCTATCTAGAAAGAGAAAAGGGTAAGATGTTATATATATTTGATGATGAAGAAGTGGAGAACTTGGATGTTGAGCATATAGAGGGTAATTATGAGGTCTTATACAATGTAGATGAGAAGGCATGCACCTACTATGAGCCGATGAAAACTAAGAAGGTCAATATTGGGATGGATCTTTGAACCTAAGGAGGTTATTATTGGAAATTCTTGGTTTGACTCTGAGGTTGCTAAGATAATTGAGTTGATGAAAAAATTCTAGGAATTTTTCCCTAGAGGCTATCATAAATTGAAAGGAGTACATGAATTGTTGGGTGAGATGAGAATCAAGCTAAAAGGTGTGCACTTGGTTAGGAAGAGGCCTTATAGGATGAACCCTAACCTACGTGTCAAGGTGAAAGAAAAAATTGACAAGATGCTTTGAGTTTTGGGATCATTGAGCCCATCAAAGAGTCAGAATGGGTTAGCTCTATAGTGATGAGTATAAAGAAATATGGAGGAATCAATATTTGTGTTGATTATAGGGAGTTGAACATTACATGTGTCATTGACTCCTTTTCCACACCCTTTACTAAAGAGATCTTGGAAGCCATTGTAGGGCGCAAGATCTACTCCTTCACTGATGGATTATATGGATATCATGAGGTGATGATAGCTAAAGAGGATCAAGAGAAGACAACTTTCACCATTTTATGGGGAATTTTTTCATACATGGTTATGCCATTTGGATTAAACAATGTGCCTGCAATATTTTTGTGCAAGAATTATAGGAATTTATTCATAAGTTCTTATAGGTATATCTAGATGATTGGATAGTCTATGGGTTGATTAAAGACCATTGTGATAACTTAAGGCTCATATTTGAGATATTTCAACTGTTGAACATATATTTAAACATCAAGAAGTGTGTGTTTTCCACACCCTTTGGAACTTTGTTGGGACACATTATCTGTAAGGAAGGCTTGTTAGTGGATCTTGCTAAGGTTGCTGTCATTTTGGGCTTAGAGGAACCTACTATCCAGCGAGGTGCATAGATTCTTGGGGCACAAAAGATATTACAATTTTTTATCAAAGGATATGATAAGATTTTTGCGCCCTTAGAATAATTATTGAAAGGAAAAGGAAATTTCTATTGGAGTGAAGCACAACAACGGGCATTTAAGAATATGAAGGAAAAAATTATGGCAACACCTATTTTGTGCTTTCCTTCATGGAATTTTTGTTTTCACATGCATGTGGATGCCTCTAGCATGACCATTACCATGGTATTATACCATCATGGAGAAGGGATTGTAAATAATACTATTTTATTTGTAAGTAAGAAGTTGACTCGAGTAGAACAAAACTATACAACTATAGAGTGTGAGGAATTATCTATGATCTAGGTGTTGCATATGTTTTGACAAAGATATTTCTGGCTACCCCATTTATTTTCTATACAGACCATATGGCATTGAAGTACTTGGTAAACAATCCTATTTTGCGGGGCACATATACCGTTGGATTCATGTTGTCCCAAGAACTTGATTTTATAGTGGTAGTTCAGCCAAGAAAAAGTAATTCTGGACCAGACCATTTATCAAGGAATAATATAGGTGAGGATGCATAGAGCATTGAGGATTCAATGTCGGAGACATAGCTATTGATTGAACTACGCACTCTCCGAATTAGAATATATTGTTGTCTTTTTATGAAGCTGGTGTGGTGCTGAAGGAATGAAGGCTTTAGAGAAGAAACAACTTGCCATTTGAGTTACGCCTTACATTTTGACTAGTGGAGATTTATAAAAACTAGGTCGGGATGAAGTTTTGCACCAGTGTGTACTTGAGCATGAGTGCATAGCCATGATGGAGGAGGCTCATTATGGTATTGTAAGTAGTAATTATATAGGAGATTCCACCTCATTCGAGATTTTACTTTCTGGTCTATGGTGGGAAATAATCTATAAATATTTCAAACAATATTGTAAGGCATGTTACCATTGTCACCACCTAGGTAAGGTGAGGCATAGAGATAAGATGCATTTAAGGCCAATAGCTAGTGCAAAACCTTGTGAAAAGTGGGAAATTGACTTTTTGGGCCATATTTCCCTAGCCGTGCATAGGACTAGATCACATTACATTATAACTTGTACAAATTATCTTACAAGGTGGGAAAAATCGGACCCTACAAAGGATTCCACATCATCTATGACCGTAAGGTTTCTATGGGAGAACATTATCAATGGGTATGGATGCACTTTGAGTTTGATAAGTGATAGGGGTTCTCATTTTATTAATGAGACTATTAGGATACTGTTGGTCGAATTTATGGTGGCACACCATAAAATAACACCTTATCACCCTCAGGAAAATGGAACTGCTGAGGATTTCAACAAGATATTGAGCCATACATTGACTAAAATTTGTGATGTTGGAAGGAAATACTGGAATGAAAAGGTCTCTATTGTAATTTGATTATACATGACAACCTACAAGAGGTTGAATAAGGCCACACCCTTTTAGTTGGTGTTTGGAACAGAGGCTATTCTACCAATGAAATTCATGTTACCTTCTCTGCGTATTGCGTGCACAAGAGGTTTGAGTGATGAGCAATCCCTTGAATAATGTATTGACAAACTAATGCACCTGGATGAAAGGCATGCTATAGTAAAATGGATTCTAAAATAAGAAAAGTCTAGGTAGAAGGAATGACATGATAGGAACTTTAAGGATAATAAGCTTGAGGTAAGACATATGGTACTTCTAAATGATTCCAAGTTTTGTGCCACCTTGAAAGCTAAAAATGTATTGGTTGGGACCGTATGTTATAAAATATATACTTGATTCATGCACTTACCAGATTAGAGGTGTTGGATGATACATGATTTCCCAATTATTTCAATGGGAGTAAGCTAAATATTTACTATAAATAAGTCTTTCGATGTTTGTAATAAGGCAATATTTCCATTATATTAGATTTCCTTAATGAAATTCCTTTATATGTGTTTGCTTTCATCATTACTATGCTTTGTCAATCTAGTTGAGTGTTTTGTGTAATAAGCATGCGTATGTGCGAGAAATTGATTACTATCTAAGTGTTTTCATGTGCATAAGACAATGCATACCCTTAGTGTGGTGTGGATTAAGAAAAATTGACTAATGCCTTGTTATAGATTCTAGTGCATGATGAAAGAAAAATTATAGGTATTCAAAGAAAAGATAGAATTGAGAAGACAATTAAAAGTAATTTCTCATATGAAGACCACGCATAAGAAGGTGGAAAGCCCAAGTATAACATGAGGTAGGCTAAAATAGTGGAAACTAATTATTGAAGAGTGTAGACACCTATAATTACGCCCAAGCAATTTAAATACTTAAATTGTGCTAATTATCCCCTTTCTCGCAAATCAACAACATATCGTCAAAAGCACTCATTTTCCCTCATATCATCATTAATTAATTACACTAAGCTAATTAATTAAGTTGCCTATCCAACAAATACCTAATTAATGAGCTTAGTTAATAAATCACCCCTTCTACCTAGACTTAATAAATTAGCTTTCCTTCCATTTAACCAATAAATCAATATTTAATTGATTTAATCCCCTTATAATAGCCTAAATCGCACTAATATTCCTCTAATTGGCTTCTATAAGCTTACACCTACCTATTAATTAATCACCTTTGATTAATTAAAATACCCCCAACTCCCATGACTTGCTAAACATGTATTAAACCCTTCTAAAGTAAGATTACCTTTAATAAAGAAACCTTATCCATTCCTAATCATGTTTTACCTTTATCCCACATTCATGAGAATGTGTTGAATCTTTATCCTTTGGGATATATAAAGAGCCCTCCACCTACCTTTTACTTACACCTAAACTTTCTAAGATAGAAAATGCAAAGCATATAGCAAAGAGACTAAGAGCTTGCACCTTGCCCTTTTGAGAGTTCATCATCTTGAAGAGTTAAGCCTCTTTCTTAAAGTTCTTGGGTCATATGGGAGGTGTTAAAAGGGTCTTGTAGCCCAACTTTGATTAGCCCCCATTCCTAGGTTCTTGGAGCATTAAGGACAACTATTTTGATAGCCATGGAGCTTACTTAGGTCCATTCATTTATTTGTTGTTAGAGAATAGAGGAGTTTAGATATTTAGCATTGTTAGTTTCAAAGTTTGTATTGATGAATGCTAGCATCTAACCCTTGTTTAATTCTTATCATGATGGTGTTTATGCTTTGTTTTAGCTAAATTGTAGAACTATTTTAGGTGGTAGTTCTTGCTTCATTTGATTTAGCATTAAGCAAAGTATACATGCACACAAAGAGAATAATGGATAGGTACTTTGGCACATGAAGGTGCACGTAAGGAGGTATATGGCTTAGAAGTAGTGGGTAATTCGAGAAGGTTATGACCGAGGCGTGGAAAATTTTGGCTCATAAAGATAAGGTGTAATGTGTAGAAAAGTGCAAAGGTGGAATTAATGCCACATATGGTGGTAGTTGGAGTGTAATTAATGTAAAGTATTTTTAATTAGGCTATAAAATTAGTGAAGTGTAACATTATTGTTACCTTGCATTATTGAGCTATCAAATTGTTAAGTGCGAAGAAGATTTTAGTGTGATGATAAAACTATAGAGAAAAAAACCAAATGAATTTTAGGCACTCTATTAGTAACATTGCACACAAAGGATGTAGTAAGGTGGTTGTGTAATTGCTCGAGAGGTTGGTTCGTATGGCTAAGGTTTCACGGGTTTATAGCTAGGGTTTCATAGGTTTAGATTTAAAGCATGCAAGGGTGACAAGTTACATAATGTCCATGTAAGTACAAGTTAGGGATGTAACCTAGGCGATCCCTAGTTGTGGAAAGCGAGGCCGAAAAGTAGCAGGGGAATGGATAGTAGAAATAGTATATCTGAGCGAGGTGATTGAAGGAGTCAATGGGAAACAAATATAACATGGTGTAAATTTTCTTATTTTAATCACAATACCAAGAAGTGTGGTAATGATATCATTTCGAAACCGTATGGAAGAAAAATAATAGAACAATAGATGGAATAATGGTTTTGAACGATTCATTGAAGTGGTTATTGCATAGATCGGGGTTCATGTAGATTTTTGAGTTGTCGTATTTCAGAAATCCCGACCATTTGTACTAGTGGATTACGTCACGGGTACATAAAGTTTTATTTTACTTCACAGGTAGGAGGATGATTATCACCACTAAATTATTCGCTAAGATTAAATGCTTGTGTGACTCGGGATTGGAAATTGTGAAGGATTTGTAAGATGATGATGGAATCAATGCGATGGATGATGCATTTAAATATAAGAAAGGTATTTGAGAATTCAAGGTCACAAACATAGAGGATATGGTGACTCGAGGTTTAACGCATCGATGGGTTGCAAGCTAGGTGCTTGAAAGGTAGACCGAGGTCAATCAATGTTGGCTACACATAATGCATAATATGATGAGAAAAACCTATTACAACGTCATCGGGTATATTGTACGAGTCTAGTAGCAGGAGGCATGTGTACAAGACGATAAAGGTTAGAAGATCACTTGGGGTGCTATTTTACTTCTATTAGTCTTCAATGAAATTGGTGTGCCCAATGGGCCAAGGGACACGATTTTGGAGAACCCATTGGGAAATAAGTCAACCACACGAAGTATTCAAAATATACCTGCCATGGATTCATTGCGAGCACATATAAGGATCATCGGGAGAAATGGTTCACAAGATGCGCCGTATGCATTTGAAGGAGAATGGTGCATCTTTGTGTGAACTTTCAACTTTTTTGGATGGACAGAGTTGATTTTGCAATTTACTAGCATTTCATTTTGGGAAGATTCTTTATGAAGACGGGAGAGAAGAGCCCCTAGTGTAAGTGACGTTTCTCCTTTACCGTGCACTATTTTAAGGATTTGGTAAATAGATTACATAATGCACAAAAGCTTCAATTTGATGTTGATAAGGTAAATGTGGATATAAATATCCTACATAAGATGTATGCTTGGAAAAACAAGGAAGATTATAGAGAGAATGGAGTTAGACAACATTGATATCAATCTGGAGACTCTAGCTATAGGGAAGATTGAGTCGGTGTGCATTTATGTGTATCTTAGGTTGTGCTTTAAGGATTTAAAGGTACTAGAAGGAGAGGACTTACCTTTTTCAAGTTCTCCAAGGAGGAAAAAAATAGTGGGCACAAGGAATCCAATTGAACATATGCCCTAAGATAGGAAGAACTAATACCTATGGGCTTAGAGAATTTTTTTAGAACACCGGGAGGAGGAAAAATAAGAAGCATGGGGTCGATCGTGCTAAAGCGAGGGTTTTACACAAAAGACATATGACCAAGAATACTAGTACTAGGACATCATATCTAGTCATAAGATCACCACGTGCAACACCAATGAAGAATGTTGAAGAAGAAAGGAAGAAGTGTTGAAGGTATATTCCATTCAAGGATAGAAAGGAGGATAAGTACACCCACCTAAGCGTGCATAATTATGTTGCTTTACTCCTAGCTTGGAAGTGTAGGAAGATGCAGAGATAGGTGATAAAATTATAAATGAGGAGGGTGCCCCAATGTAAGTACATAAGGAATTGTAAATGAAAGTAGTGCTTTGGTGGAGATACTAAAATTATAATGTACCCGCACATAAAGAAGAATAAACCAAGGAAGGAGAATAAATAGAGAATAATGTGGGTGCTAAGGTATAAAATAATGTGGAAACTATTTCACATGAGAACATAGGTGAGTGCGTCGGTGAGCCCAAGGAAGATGAGGTGGTAAGAACTCAAAACCTTTGGTATATTTTTATAAGCCCAACATAATTCACACTCGGCCCAAAATAATTTTCTTAAGGAACAATTACATGGATGGGACTTGATGGATCCAGACATGGCGACTATGCCCACCCACAAACAATTATCATGGAGCATGCAAACTCACATAGATGAACTTGAATTTTATGTTTGTGAGGAATCATGTGTGTCATAGAAGATGAGGAGAGCACCAAATTCCTACCATATCACCATCAAGAAAACTCAATTCTTGAATGAACAAGTCGATAATGCTTTTGTTAAAGTGTCTACGAAGTTGCACATCGTAACATTGATAAAGTGGCTACTATTCATTCCTTATTAGATGATACAAAGGATAAGGACGGTGAAATCAAGTGCCTAACAAAAGAGTGGGATATGACTAAGGTGGAAGTACAAAAGGTCCTTAAAATGGAAGAACAAATTGGTGATGAGATTATGGAAAAGAGGCCATATTTGTAGGTTAAGGTTGCAAAAGAGTTTCCATCCACCTTGCATTATTTATGCACAAAATTTTACTACACTCTTTGGAAGAGGGAACACTATGCATGCCAAAACATAAGGATTCTACTGAGCAGGCATAGAAGGCTAAGGAAATGGTCACGCAAAAGATCAATAGCTATAAGACATTCTGCAGGCCTTGAAAGATGAACTAAAGAAAGCATATTTGGCCCTGAATTTGTGCGGGGCCCCTGAATCAATTATATAGATAAGGGACATTGAAGAAGAGAATGAGGTCCTCAAGGAAATGAAGAATTAGACACTCGAGACATGTGGATAGGTTGAATTTGATAGTAGAGAAGCGCAATGCATATCCAGAAGGCCATGAACCACACATGGAGAAAATAAAGGATATTAGTAAACCGATACCACAAAATTGGATTTCATGGAAGGGATGGTCTCAAGTCTAGCCAATGTTCTTAGGATACTACAAAATGAAGGTGAGAACATGACACTTGATGAAATGGAGGCAATACTTAGAGACATCCTGGATAAAACTAGTAAAGTGCTAAGTGACTGGAATGACTTAGAGGCAGAGATCAAGAATGAATATCCAAAGTTGATCCTCCCTATGGAAGAGTAGGGTGCCAAGAAATTTTCTCATTATTTTGTATAGTGATTCTTTTATTATTTCATTCCTTATTATTTACTCATGGAGGGATAAGTGGATATTACCAATTTCTTGGGACAATAATGAAATTAGTGTGGGGTAATGTTGAGTTGATGGAATATAGCCTAAGTATAGAGGCGTGGAATAATTGGGTGCATAGGGATAGATTGCATGAACACACATGGATGTATAGGGAAGCTGGGTGCACCTAGGAAGGTTTGAAATCGGGAATTAGCCATTTTGCAATATGGGGCTAAGTATATACATAAAGTGTAGAGCATGTTTTTAGAAGGCTTGAAGAGCATGCAAAGGCTATTTTGGATAAGTAGAATAACAAACACCATGCATAGTTTTAGAGGTAGTAATAGGATTAAAACATATTTATTGTAGTAGATAATATATTATTAGCATGCTTACATGCTTTTATATTTATCTTGTGAAGGAGCATGATTATTCTTAACATGTATCCTATTGAAAGGTGCATGGGCGGTGAAGGGAAATTCCCCACCCGTATAAATATGTATTGATTTGCACGGTTTAGGAATATGTATTATAGACCTAGTTTTAGATCCAAGAAGATTTTCAAAGGTTGTATGATGCTGATATGACTTAGACTCATTTTGTTGATTAGTGGTGGAGTAGAGTGTTGACTAGCTATACCTTAGAATACACGTTTTCTACGTATTATTTCCTAGATATTTTTAGTTTGAGTTCTTGTAGGAGTCAAGAGGATTTCTCTTGTGTGCTATACCATTAGCCATTAAGATCCTAATCATCACTTTGAGTTTGGAAGCATTTCCTATGGCTAGATAACTTCTCACTAGGTGTGGGGTGTAGAAGGCTGGTGTGGTGAGAGATGGTTGACCTTGCGGCTGAAATGGAGAGAGAATAAAGATGAATCAAGTATAATAAAGTGTAAGAAAGTGAGTTGACAAGACAATGGGAAGTTGCAGGAGTGATGGACTTATAGAGGTAGATGTTGTGGGAAAGATACGAGATTCATGCAGAGAGAATGTGGAACTCGAGAAATATGAACTACCCTATTTTGGAAAGCGTAGGAGAGAAACCCCCATCTTCTAGTGAGAACTTGTCATATAGAGAAATGATGAGAACCATAGGTGCACATCATAGCCCACCTAGTGACCGACCCTAGTGCTTAGTTTTCACTTCCTAAGATAAGTATTTTTAATCCAGCTTTTTTTGTTTGTATTAGTAGTGAGAAACACCTAAGTAGATATAAATTTTCATTCAATACAACTATGACCATGTATACATTTCCCGTGTTTGGGGTATCTTGGCTAATACAACATTTAGGCAAGGTGGGGGTACACAAAGTTTTGGTATCACATATGGAATTGGTTCAACATCATAGACTGTTGACGCGAAGTTTCTTGTGATGGTGGATTCACAAAGCACAAACTATGTCGGGACCCTTACCTACGATGGGAGGAGGATCTAGTGGATCCGGAGGGATAGGATCTAGTGGGTCTAGTGGTGTTGGGGGTGGAGGAAATATAGGAGGATGCCAAGGTACTATAACTATTAGATAAGGACCTCAACTATCTCAGTAAGTGTTCTTTGAGATGTATCTTCATTTTCCTAATTATAAGGGTGTGGAAGATGCTATAGAGCATGTGCACAAATGTGAATTGCTATGGCGTGCTTATTTCACCTTAAAATATGTGATAAAAAAGATAAGGTAATGGTCAATGATGAATACTTGTGGTTATGTAGATGGTATGCACGTGTTGTAGATGTTGATCAGATTGAATATGAGAGCTTCCCTTTGGCTAGGAGAAACAACTTGTATAAGAAACAAAACAAGACTACTAGCTGATATCAAATAACAAATGATAGTGGGACTCGCCTAGCAATTGCTAGTTCTGAGAAGTGTGATACTTCCTAGACACCTATCAATCTACTTTTTTTTCATATCAATAAATGAAAATATGATAAATAAAGGTCTTATTGCTAACACTTTGATTTAGGTATCTCAAAATGTTATCAACAAACTAGATTAAGAAAAATATTAAAATCTAAACTAATCTAGGATCGAGCAAGGTATGTTTCTATTAACAATGGTCACTTTGGGGTGTTAGGTAATGTCACAAGGGCATATGGTAAGGTGCAGGTAGAGTTTAGGTAATGTTGGAGGTTGTTTCGTAAAGGTTAACAAAAGACACAATGACCGATATCGGTTTGGTGATTGATGCTAGTAGAGAGAGGGGAGACAATTACGACGATTAAGGTGATCAATGTCGATAGGGGAAATTTGATGGTAATTAAATAAAAGTAGTTTTGGACTTCTCTGTGATTACACAGAGAATGAAGGGAGAATGGTTGGGTTTGTAATAATTCCAAGAAGACTTAGGAATGCATAAAGGGAAGGTATAAAGAGCTAGAAGGCCATGGGTGGTTGGATGGGTAGATTGATAAGAAGGGGGAGGATAAAGGAATATTGGAAGGAATAAAGTATAATAAAAAAATTATGATGAACCTACACTTCAAGAAAGTAGAAAATGATGAAAATCATGTATACTTACTTGCATTTGCGCAATACAGTCTCGAGGTGAAGGAAGGTAATAGTTGATCCATGAAGAACATTTGTGGTCAGTTCAATGGAAATACTCCTAGAGTGTTCTTGTGATTATTATAATTCCTTGGGATAGACATTAGGTGCTTTCTTGGGCCTATGGTTTAGTATATCCTGGAATTTGGATGTTGAGAGGTCGCCGATTAGAGCTTGAATGCAATAAAACTCTCCAATATGCGAAAAATGACCAACCCAAGTAAAAGGTTGTAAAGTTGTATATAAAGGATCCAATGATGGTTGGGTGACTTTGGTGTTGGTTGAGGAATATCGACATTGGTTAAGACATGAAATCCTAGGTTTACCAAAAATAGGCATAGAGATCTTCCCATATTTGGAATTTTTCTCATTAATTCCACTTAGGAAAGTGGAGTTCACGTGAGAGAAGGAAGGAAGAACTTAGAAAAGGTCTAGTTAGGTTTAGGAAGAAGTCTTAGTTAGTTAGGTAAAGTTAGTGACTCGAAGAAATCTTATGAGTTATAACTCGGTGATGACTCGCTTATGAGAGTGATGACTTAGTCAATGTGAGTTAAATTACCCTAGAATGGTTCCAGGGTGAAGTGTCCTAGTGAGGTGGAGTTGTGAGGGTGAAATTAATTAAATTAAATTAATTAATAATTTGAATGTGAATAATTAATAATGGGGCAATGGTGTGCTTAATTAATTAAAAGGGACCAAGGGATTTTGACCCAAATTTGGTGTTTACATTTTCCCCATTTTTGTCGTGTGCAATTTCAAGTCAATCTTATCGAGCTTTATTTCTACTAGCTTTGATCCAATTTAAACTCACTACTGTACATTTTTCAATCAGAACATAAAGGATGTATTGGTAAGTGATCTTGATGAAATAGGAATTCGGTGCTCCGGTGTGAGCAGAGGTTAGGTTGCCCCAAGTAGGTCTGAAGTTGATTCCCCTCAAATTAAGAACTGATAAGGTAGGAAACATAGTCGGTGAGTGATTTGATAAATAAATGATTGATGAAAAGTGAGGTCGACATTAGGTAATGGTATGGTCATTGTAGGTAATAGGTAAAGGTTGGGTTAGGTAATGGGTAGTGGTCGAGGTAAGGTAATGGGTAATGACAATCGAATACACACACACACATATGTATTACGATGTGGTACGGTGGAAGATCTTACAAAATCTACATTTTCCAAGGTCGATAGGATTATCCAAACACGGTTGGAGTGATTCTCACATATTTTTCATAAATGTAAGGGTATCCGAGGTGTAGGATATGGTCATGAAGCACAATGAGGAAGGTGCGGGAATAGGTAATAGGTTTTGTTCCATGGCACAAAAGTTATAGTTAGGATAAACATCACGTCATTAGGGAAGGTAAGGTCATTAGTATAAACAACATGGGTAACAACATCACAAGGTAGAGTGAGTACACCAAATTCAAATGGTCACCAAGGTGATTCAGCTTAGGTTTGTAGGTTAGGGCATAGGGAAGTCAAATCTATAGGTAAATAACATGTCCCTAAACATAGTTAAGGAAATGTACATGTAGTGTAGGTTTGTGGGTAATGTTTAATAGGTTTTGGTAAGATTAAAAGGTATTTGATCAATAAGGTTTCTAGGAAAAATAGCCTAGTAGAGGTCAAATAGTGTTGGTGGCTAACTAATGTCGGGTTATAGGAAACCAACATTAGTTTTCTAGGGAACGACATGAATGACGTTGGTAATTTTGATTTGGGGATAAACAAGGAAAATTCGCTTTTGACATAATCATTTTAACCTTTCTACTTTTAAAAAATGATAGAGGAGAAGTGAAGGAGTGGAAAACAAAATTACGAGGCGTCTAGTTGAGTTGGCAAGCCACGTGATGCGGATGATTGGCATTTGATAGGTGGGGCCACGACATATATTTAATTGATTTGATTGGTTTGGAGGTGAGGAGTTTATTTGGGTATGAAAAAGGTAGGAGAGGGAGTGAGTGGACCACTAAAACAAAAACCAAACATCTCACCATGGAGATAGTGCCCAGTAGAGGTAGGATACTATCCAAAGCCCTTATTTGATTGAAAAATATTTTGTTGAAATCGTTTTGTTTAAAATTTGGGTAGAATTTTAATTGTGAAAGTGTGGGTAAAAATGAAGGAAATGAGGGGTGGGAAGGTCAAACGTAGGGTAAATAGGGTTGGGGATGAATCTAGGAGAGGTTTCAATGGGTTAGAGTAGGTATTTAGGTTATTTTTTGTGAAATTTGGAGAATGAGGGATGGGTTTTTTGGTTTTTATGCCACTATAGAGACCGATGTCGGTCAAAGATTGTTCGACGTCAATAAAGGCTTAGGTGAGTGACACCATTCAAAAGGGACCAATGATGGTAAAGAACACCGGTGTTGGTCATGACTAGAAGAAAATATGTGAAAGAAGGGATGGGTAGGAAATTAAAATAGGTGAGGAAGAGGTAGGTGAAGGTTTATGTAGAAGGAAGAGGGTAAAATGTTATGTTAACGATGTGGGATAGGTAAGTAGGTGATATGAACTAAGATAGTGGGTAAGGATGACCTCTTGGCTAAATCTAATGTTGGGTGGATCATATCATGATCCTTAAATTTTATAGGTGAACGAGGTAAAAGGGGTAGGCATGAGGGATGTGGTTTGGGTATTATGTGGTGGGTAATAAGTGAGTTGAGATAGTCAAGTTTTGACAATGTCTTATCGATGATGAAGGCTAGAGATCAACTAAGGATGAGAGACAAAGTACCACCCCTACTGGTACATATGTGGCCTAGCATGACCACAGAGGAGTGGGAGAACATGATCGATGTTGGAATTAGTTCTATTTGATGTTATAGGTGGATAGCTCAAGATCATACCTTGATGGTCGCTCTCATTGATAGATGGGACTTAACGACCAATACTTTTCATTTACCTAATGGGTGAGATCACCATCACACTCGAAGGAGGTGTATGGGATCCTGTGACTACCTATTATTTGAGAGCTATTGTATTCCATTTCATTTGAGGCATTAGTGGAGCTAATAGAGGTAGTATTTGGCAAGTGGATAGGACTATTGAGTTATCATAATGCGAGTCTTACTTAGGAGATATGTATATAGATTATCCACAGGAGACAAGGTGTTATAGTACCTTGATGGTGGTGGTGGTGGGATGTTTTTCTATTACAGATTCTAAGGGTGGGATATTCCCATGAGAATTGATGTGGGTGCTACAGGATATGATAGAAGAGTGGATATGATTTACGTGGCCACTAGATTTCCTAGTCCAATTGTATAGGGAGATATGGGCATATGGGTGATTGAGGAGATTTGGGATGTGTTGCACCTATTTATACACTATTTGGAATATTAGAACATCATGTGTGTGTGTTTATTTGGTTTACCACAATAGGATTGGTTGGGGGTTGCTTATTCGAGATCTAATTTTAGACGATGGGTACCAATCGTAGTGGGTGTAGACACTAAAATTAGGTCACACTCCTTGGTCCCTTGTTAAATAAAACACCTTGAACACATTCACCTAACCATGGCCCCTTTCATCCCACACTATTATTAATTTAATTAATTTAATTTATTAGCCTCACAATATTTATTATTTAAGTACCTAATTGGGATAATGCCCACATATCCACCTCACCTAGACACCTCATCTAGCCACCTTACCCTAAGACCTATTCTTAGTAAGTTGCCATAACTAACTAATACCTACCCAAAGCATTAAAATTAATGCTTACATTCCCTCTAACCACATTCCTACCTATTAGAAGGAAGTTTCCATGCTAATCCATGGGATAAAGTGAAACAAGAGCCTAGAAAATCAAAGGGATCTACCTAGTTTAGTAAACCTAGGAAATCCCACCTTAACCAACGCTGATTACCCTTAACCACCACCGGTTAAGTAAGAACGCTATTGGTTACCATTTAATCCTAAAACAACCTTATTTTAGGGTTGGCACATTTATGAGAGATAATCACATCTTTTGAGAACAAGTGATGAAACCAGAGTTACATGTAAGTAGAACTAACATTAGTATACAAATCAGAGCATCCATAGCCAATACCTAAAGCAATCACATAGCCATCTGTCTTCACGGAGCATATGGGGATGCACCAGCACTACATCAAGTTCATTACATTTGAACATCCACCATTACCAACCAGCATCAAGCTCATATAATAGTAAGTTTTGTTAACCAAAGCACTCATCTATTTATCATTTGGTAGATCTTTTTACATCGTTTATTAGCTTTTGATCTCATTTCCATTCCCCATTATCTACCTCCATGCAAACTTGACCATATTTTTATCCATACCCTTGCACTTCCCATACCGGATCTTAATCATTCCCTGTGCACATCCACGATCCACATAAACCTTGTCTTTGCCCTTCCTTTTCATCTAGCCATAGATCTATCACCCGTAAAATTTCTTATTGAGTTTTTGTACCCCAACCATACCGACGCCGACTACCCACAGCTGTCACCGGTTAACCTAAAGCTGATCTACGGTCATACCAAACCAATGACGGTCTTTATGTCTTTCACCAAGAATCAAGAATAGAGTTTCTAAACCTCCACCAAATACCCAAAACCACCCATAATCTTACCACGAATAGTAACAAGACCCTAACAAAGACCTTAACCTTGATTCATCATAGCCTAGCCTATTGGGAATGAATTTTCTTATTGTAGATGAATGAGATACCTAAATCATTTTAACTACAGTAGGATTTCCTTTATTATCAGCATTAAGTTGTTTTAAATAGTGGTTTGATAAATGCTCAGGAAGTATCACACTTCTCGGATCTAGCATACGCTAGGTAGTCCACTATATATATTGTTTAACTTCTATTTGGTGGTATTATTTTCCATTCTAGGTAGTTCCTCCAAGAAAAAAGGAATCTCTCATGATCATCTGTGGATTTAGAAGTCATACGTGCACAACAACCTACAACCAGCATTTTAACAGGTATTCCTCCTAGCCCATTACCCTTATATGTTTCTTTAACATTAAAAAAAAACATCTAGAATCAGGTGAAACATTTTGGCACGCTCGGTGGGACCCATTCAGGGTTCTTTGCATTCTTTCATTTCTAGGTGAAAACGTTGTATGTTTTTTTCTTTTCTAAAAAGTTCTTACATTAAACTTTCTCCCCTGGAATCTTCTTCTCTTCTATTGTCTAAAATCAATCATATTTTTATGCTTAAAATGAACATTTCTTCCCTTTCATTAGTATCACATTAGTGAAAGAGCATCCCTTCTCCTGTTCATCTATTTGTGGCATTGAATTCTACATTTTGATTTAGGTTTAAAAATCATTGCATTTCATTCTGCTTTTCTACATTAGCTTACATTAATTGATGGCAATATATATGATGGAAGTCATTCCCAATTGATGGTTGATAAACGAATCATAGAAAAAACCGTATTTATTTTCTCTCTCCGATTCTTACCCAAACATCAAAAATTCAAAATATATACACATTCTTAAACAACATCTCACCCAGGAAGAAGTTTTAGGTGATCACAAAATAACAAAGACACGGTGGGCACACTGTTGGTTATCTCTATCTAGTACCGCATCAGAGGATGGCCTGCCCCCGCCATAACATACTTGAAACCTCTCCTTGTAGATCTCCTTATTTTTAGGAAGCCATCCTCACCAAAAAACTCTATTTTACAGTTCATGAGTCAGTCCTTAAATAGCATAAGCTAAACAAACATAATAGAAAAAGCACTCTTAGGATCATATTTTTCTTATTGTTTCTACTTAGCTTATGTTTTGAGGTGAGAGGTCACATTATTCATTTTCTTATTTCCCCTTTGCATGATCCTCATCATATTTGGTGTATTCTAGATTCATCGAGTGTTCTGGACCATATTCTCATCATTCTCGATTCGGGTTTGATTCCACATTAATTTTAACTCACAACCACATTTTTATTCATCACTGTTTCAATTTCACAAGAATCGGTGTCGGTCCAATGACCATCATTGGTTACCCTTTGACCATCATCAGTTTTACCCAACCGACGTCGATTCACTATTATTTTTGTTAACCAACCCAAAAAGGACACCTATTGATCTAGTGAGTCTCATTAGTATTTGTCATACATGGAAAATTTGGCCTTATACCTTATTTTTGATCAAGTATCTATTTCCACAGTGACCAATAGTGGTTACCTGTGACCAACATTGGTTTAACCTAACCAAAGACATTGGTTAGCTTTGTGTCCTTTTCAAGCTGACATTTTAACCCCAATCCATCTACTACCACATATCTCTCCTATTTTCTGATATATTTTTGTGTCATCTACTGAAAAAATCCAACCTGATTAGTACCTGTTAACATGGTGTTGACACAAAGCCAAGCGAATGCCCTCATATTCCATGCCAGTTGTCAATCACTCCCACCTAGCCCTTCACCACCTTCTATTTTATCACTAGTCATGGAAACTATCCAACCTATCTCTATCGCTACCGAGGGCGAGGAGTTCACATGACTCCTTGACCAAAATCCTACCGCCTTACAATTTTACCTTTCCCACTCGTCTAATCGAGATGCCTCGGGTTAGTTGATATATGGAATGCCATGTATCTATCCCCCGACTCTCGTTCCCACTCCCTGCATCAACCCCATCTAGCTCCGCATGCCCTCATCTACCTTACCCCTAGTCATTTCGTAACTAGGCCTTATACTCATTATGACTGCCCCATCACGTTTGCTACCTCCGTTGCACCTACCACATCCACTATACCTTCGCCATATAACACCCTTGATAGTTGTTATTTTCCTCCTTTGAATTTCAAGTGTTGACATGTGATTTTCCTTATAAGGATATGTTCTTCTGATTATTGGAAATCATGCTTGATATGGATAAGTCTTTTCTGCTCTTAAGATCCTTTGATTGAATTGGAATGGCTTTCCTGAATCCATTTTTTTCACTTCTTGTAGGTGATTTGCAATCTGGTTTAAAAGTTGTAAACTTACCTATTTATCTGACTCATCCTTGGATCAATTTTAGTGATCCAAGGAATGTTTTAAATCTGCTCTGTTGAACGAATGGTAAATTGACATTCCATGGATTAAGATACACATTGGACTGAACTTTGTAGTTACAAGTTCTTTGATTTTTTTTTGTGAACGTGTTTCCATTCAGTGGTTTGTTTTGCTTGGGTCTTTGGAGATCGACCATGGCAGGTCATTGCTGATGAAAATGGAAATGCAACCTGTTCACGGCATAGGAGAGATCCAGGATCCTATATAGGACTAACCTACGGGATCCTAAGCTAGGTAAAAAAAAATATATATTTCTACCTAAGCTATGTCACTTGATAGAATTCTGATTCTAACCTTAAGCTTCTTATTCTGTTAGGATTGGTTGATTTGCAACCTAACCTAAGCTTGGTGCAAATGGAATTGGAAAGGTTACTAGGTATTAAAATTAACCTAGATCCTAATACTACAAGGTAATATTGTAATCTAACCTAATGCCTAAAACTATTGTGTTTTGAATTAATTTGCCTATGTGGAAATTATCTAAACCTATTTGCTAAGGCCTATGGTGGGGGTTAGTTGTTAGTGTTATATCCTAAGGTATAAATTTTAATCTACCTAAGATCTAACCTAAGCAATCTAATCTATCCTAAACTAATGGATATGAATGGGGACTTAAGTGGTCGCATGCATTTGGGTGATGGTTCCTAAGGCATTTATGTTATTGATAAGGTTGGTAAATGCATACGGACTACTAGTTTTGGTAGGGACTAGATGACTTGGCAGAGGCTTAGGTGGAAGTGTCACTAAAATGGAAATGCATGTTATTTTTGACTTGGCATTCACCAGACTTGGAAGGCGGTGGCAAGGAAGATTAGGCGGGAGATTTGGAATTAATGGAATTTATTACTTTCAGTTTTTGTGCTCAAACCGTCTTGGTAGGCATGCAAGCGGATTTTTCTTGGGTTGTTTCACTTTGCATGTTTTCACAATTTTTCTTTGCATGCTCTCTGGTTTTTCGAACCAACAGATTGAACTGCACTTCATGGCTATTTTTGAAGTTTCAAATCTATTTTCATTTCGTGGAATGTATAAGAGGAATTCTGGAAAAGGAATTTGGTTGTTTGATCTTTCGTGGAGAAGAGGAGAAGTAGTGAGCTCGGCTAGAGGTCTTCTTTGATTTGACAGAGACACTATCAGGCATGATAGGCTCTAACTGTTAAAATCTCTTGCTTTCTTCTAAGTGTTTTCATTAAAACAACTCTGCTCTGTTGAGTTTTGTGCATTGCATGCTCTATCTGGTTAATTGGTTGTTGGGTTTATTAAATCTTGCATTCTTGGTTTGAATCCATGGTATATGTGATTCTGTAGGAAACTTATGTTGTATTGTTTTAGCACAAGAACTATGCATGCAAGAACGAAGTTGGTAACTCTGCTTGGCATTTTTGGTTTTGGTAATTGTTTGTTTTGGTTTCAATGACTTTCGTTGCCAATAAATTACTAGCTGAGTTTTTATGGAAACTCTGAGTTCTGCCTGTGTTTGTTGAGATTAGTGTTTTGTGAACTCAATATGTTTTGTGATCTCGAGCTGGTAAAGAGCTCATGTTTTTATGGAAGCTTGTATGCAAGTTTGAGTTCTATCTGAAACTTGATGAGTATTTGGGAACTGTTGTTAGGTTTCTTGGTGCTATGATGCTTGTGTTTTGTTTCATAAATATAAGGAACCATGATAGAGTAGTAGATGGCTTGGTTCTTGTTTTCTAACTTGCAAAAATTTGATTGTTGTTGAAACCCTCGCACTGCTTGATACTGTGTTGTATTATTATGGATAATATGGACTGTTGATAGTCGCATAGGGTTTGGTGCTTGTGTTTTATTGTGACCATATGAAATGTTATAGAAAGTTCATTAAGAACACGGCCTTTCGTATTTTTTTGTTGTCTAGTCTGAGCTCTGTTAAGGATCTTACATTCCATTTGAGTTGGGAAATAGGGTTTGATAAGATGATTAATTGAAAATGGAAGCTCTATTCTTATTTTGAACTGTTTATAAGTAATTTCATTATTTTACCTAGCATTATGATGTGGGAGTGTATATATGAACTCATGATTGAGATATTGTGATGCAACACTATAAAAGGAAATTTGTTACTTAGTTTTTTTAAAATTGTAACCTGAACGATGTACTGGTTCAGATCTAATAGTCTTTTTGGTTTCTTTGATTAAAATATAAACTAAAAAAGGGAACATGTTGTTGTCCGAACTTGTTTATAATCACTTGAATGATTTTGATCCTTTGAGGGAGCTTATGTTTTACATTGTGCTTAGATTTTTAATATGTTTGTTTAGATCTTGTCATTTAAATTGAGTTTATTACTGGATTGAATGGTTCTAAATTCAGAATTCTTTTTGAAACAAACCACATGCGTAAGGAGAAAACTGGAAGCATGGTTTAGTGGGTTGTTTGGTAAACTCTTCGAGATCTTGATTGGAATTAGCTTGTTGGTTTATCATTTTATTGGAATCCCAATATGTTAGTTCTTATAGTGATGTGTTGAAATATTGACAAGATAGTTCTGTCTTGACTGAACTATTGGGAAATTTTGAGTGTTAGCATCTACTTCGATTTCACTTCTTGTTGGGTCCAAGGAAAGAATGTTGAGTCTTTAAAAGATTAATTATGCGATTCTTTAGTGTCTATGTAACTGTGTATGAACTTCATTGTTATAATGTTCCGAATGGAAAGTGGAACTCATGCATTATAATGGGAAGATTTTGAAAGGAAGGTAGCATTAAGTTTTCTTCTTTCCTTGAAGTTGTTCTTGTTCTCTTTCTTGGGAACTCTTGTATGAACTTAAACTATATGTATAGAAAAGGGAAATTGTTAATTAAGTTGAAAGAAATGATTATAGGGTAGGATCATATTCTATTAGGACTCCTTTTCTAATGCAGTTGGGATAAGTTCATTTGTTTGGAACCTTCTGTTAATTATTATTTTAGGAAAAAAGAATCATTACTTGATTAACCTTCTCATACTTATCATTTGACTGAAATGAAATAGAAAGAGAATGATGACTAGTTTGTTGAAAAGAAAATGCAAACTTGTTGGTTGGCTGATGATCCATCTTTCCTTCTGGATTTTTATATTATTCTGTTATGATGAATATCTTAAATGTTTGATTTTAAGGTAGTTAATCTTAAGTTGAAACAGATTAGGTCATGATGTGAACCTGTTTCTACTTTGTGGATATTATATGTTTTAGTATAGTGAAATGGATTTTCTTCTTCTTTACTTAAAAGTTAGATGAAAACATCTTAACGAGATTATGTTGTAAACACTTCTTTTATCTTATAGTAAAAATAAGTGTTGTATTCTATTGTGGTAGAATTGGAAACAATGAGATGTTATGTTCTGTTGTTGGTAAAGATAATTGATAGGATCAAGTATACTTTAATTTGTAAGATAGATATTATAGATTATATTGTTCTTCTTTTAGAAGTGAATTCAGATTCATTAATGCTCTACTTTTCTGATTGTTTTTACTTATGCTTGGTGTATGAAATACTAATTGTTCATTAAAGTAGGGTTGTTTTAATTGGAACAATTAGTGGAATGCACTTCATTTTAAGGCTTAGTGCTTATCATGCTCAGTTCATTGAACTGACCCATGCTAGCAATTTTTGCAGATGGACTTCGTAAGTGATAAAAGAAGGCAAAAACTTATATGATGCATTGGCTGATTTAAGTCTAATTCTTGTGAAGAATTTTGATTCATTCTTGAGTTGTATAAAAAGAAAAGAAAAGTTATATTCTTTTGAATGAAGGTTGTTATGTAGTATGCCTAAATGCATAAGTTTGTAAATGTATAAGTTTTGAAAATGAATTGAAGGATGAGAATTTACTTGCATTGGTTGTGTAAATTATCTTGTACTTATGTAAAAGAAATGGAATCTTATCTTGTTGATATTCTTCATATTATTTATATGTTTAAATGAGTATTCTTGGATAAGTAGGATAAAGGGAATTAGAGTAATTTCCCTAAATGTGATGCAGCTAGATAAGTTGTAGAATTTAATGTTCTTATCTAAACAATTCATTATAGTAAGGTGATGTGTAATGAACATACAATGAAAACTACAAAATTTTTAAAGGACATAAAGGGTGTGTTAAACCCTAGAACTTGACCATGAAGAGGAAGACTCTTCCTCTCTCATGAAAATGTAAACAAAAAGGGAGATATGATTTCTAATCATTAGACTTCATTTAATAAAGTCTATTAAGTTACAACCTAGGTGGTTGTTACACTTCCTTGAATGGTTAAGTCACATTAAATGGAACTTATGAGGTTGTTGTCCTATTTTTTTGGGTAACTGCTTGTTAAGTCAAAATTAACGAACATCGAAAGAAATATTAAGTTAAGGAAGTTCTTCAAGGATTAATGGAACCTGATTTGGAAAAGAACTTAGGGAGAGTTGGATTAGGGTTTGGGCAAGGTTGTTGAAATCTACTTTTAATTATCCAAATTAATTATATATTAATAATCTCCTAGGGGTATGTACATCTCGACAAGGCTGTTCTGTAGGATGTTGGAACACATGCCAACTGTAGGGCTATACCTTTGAGAAGATTAGGATCTTCTCGAGGATACAAGTGATGCGTTAACATGTGGCAACACCCTTCTACATTGATCGTCAAGATCTACACACTTTTGGAATTGAACTTAGTTTTCCTCTAGGAATGGATAGTAGCATAGTTAGGATATGAAGTAGCCCTCTAGGACTCAGGGTACCTTGGCACACGGGGTTGACCTAGGTTGACCCAGTATGCCAATATACCCTAAGTCTTTGTGAGCCTCTTCCTATCATAACCTATGTTGTTAACCTGAACTAGGGTTAAACCTTGGGCAAGTGGACTGACAAAAGTTAGTAAAGGACATTCTAGATAACAATAGAGTGGGGGTGAAGGACATATTCAGATTGACGAGTATGCCATCAAGGAATAAGTAATATGAATAGTATGTTAGAAATCTTTGGCCAAAGTCATCGATCATGATGCATATTGATATTGGTAGAAAATATTCGATTAGGTTCCTGACATATCACTCAAATGATTGAACCAAATATACGTAGTTGTATTCCTATGTCACCTAGTCTAAGGATCATGATGCAGAGCTCACCGAGTCATTATGAATATATGGTAGTTATAAAATATTTAGAATTAGGTTCCATATATTTAGAAAGATCACTCAAAAAAATACCTTGTTTCTAAAGTCTTAAAATGGGTAAGAGAACCAAATATACGTAGTATATAAAAATTATTCAATACTTAATGTTAAAACATGAATAGCCTTTATTTTACACCATACCCAGCACCCTAATCAAGTGCCTCTCACATTATACCCACATAGCTTTACACTACCACCCCTAGTGTATATTCCTACAATCTACATACGTCCTTCCCAACCGACTCTTCCACCATATCCATACTATCAGCGACCTCTTGTTTCATCTATTATTCATTACAACCTAATTAAGTTAATGATGGACATCAGATACCAGACATTGGAGGCATTGTTTTACGGCTCCTACAACGCTCTCACCTACGATGAGATTTGTAATGAGCCTATACATCCATCCATTCCTATCCTTCCATATCCTATGCATTGGGAAATGCCTAAATTCAACCGTTTAATAGAAAAAAAGACCCACAACAACATTTGTAGTCTTTCAAACATGGGTGTTATCTAATCACCCATGATGATGCTTTTCTCTGAGGACCTTTCCCATGTCTCTAACTGGACCTACGTTAGATTGGTATAGTGGGTTACCTAGACACTCTATATTCTCATTTAATCATGTAGCCCAAGCCTTCTTGGATCACTTCTCCATTAATATTATTAAGAAGGTTACCATGACTGACCTCTACTCTACACGTTAGTATGACGATGAATCCATCGCAGATTTTGTTGCTCGTTGGCGTAGCTTGATCAATCAACTCACATTCAACTACCACAAACCGAACTCATTGAACTCTCTTAACACAAGATTCTACTAGGCATATCTCACCAAACCTCCAATTTCAAACCTTCCAAACCTTTGACAAAGCATTGAGCATGGCACGAAGGCTAGAGATTCAGGCTATTGAAGAGAAGAAAATCCAATTATGTAATAGAACTCGAAATTCAAGTCAAATGATACCTCTTCTTCTTCATAACCACGTAACAATTATTCAAAGGCAAGGGGACCACTAATGTAGTGGTACTCGAAAGCTGATCTAGCCCATCCGTCATATCGAGACTAGTCCCTCATCTAATCTCTCACCCATTCAGACTTTTCAATTCGGATGGTAACAATGTAAATATACCTAAATTGGGAACCTTATTTTTCGTCTTAGATAAGCTCATCAAAATTTGGGCCATCACCCTTCCTCTCGTGAAACCACACACACTGTTTTGACCCTTCTTGCCCCACACCCATGTGGTATAAAGAGCACGACTTCGTAACTCAAGCATCGAGTAAAGGGTCATAGTGATTGTAATTACATCACCTTTAAAAACATTATCTAAGAAATGCTCAAGAAAGGTGAGCTAACCTTGGATAATCCTAATGCACCTACCAATCAGGAACTCTACATATCTTCAAAAACCCTTCCCTAATCATGCCCCTTCTTCCGATCAAATTGAAGAGACCTCAACTCCCGATAGCCATACCTAGGAGGTCCATGCTATTTTCATTGATACACTTAATCTTTGCCCATTACCTCGTATTCCTTCCATGAGGAAATTTTATCCCGAAGTCCTCCTTCTACATTCGAACCCACCTCACCTATTCCCCATAGAGGAACACCTTTCACCTCCTTCATCACCCTTAGAGGATCCTTCCATTAATATAAAGACTATTTCACCATTGGCCTCTCCACTAGAGAGTCGCCACCCACATGATACCTCTCTAGCCCACAGAGGAGCACCCATCATCTCCTCCACCTATCAAAGACCTAAGAGAGATACCTTTCCTCTAGGTGATCATTCTCCATCGCCTACTCAAGATCCCGTAGACTTACTTTTGGCTCTCTTACCCACAAAATCCGAAGCTAGCAAATTCCCCATCTCTAAGACAAATTTCATGGGAATTTCCATTAGGTCCTCATCGACCTCACCTACAAACATTTTGTTCTCGCATGTAGCCGATCACTTAGATTATGTGGATAGAGCCTTAATTTGGGAGTCTTTGGATTCATGTCTCAATGTAAATGTAGATGCAACTTGCTGACACTTCCACTATCTACCCAAACATATTTTAGCCAATTGAACCAACCACAACCTCTTCTATCACAACTTCTTCCACGAAACTTGTCATAGCTCAACACATACCCTTACCCATAGCCCAACATACACATAAATCCAAACCCACACCTACATCATCTTCCTTGACTAAACCTATTACTACCTTAGGGGTCACCCCAACCACCAGCCTTATTCATCCACCTATCAAACTAGATTTAGCTACATCCTCCAAAGTCAATACCAAACCTACTTTGACACCCAAATAGTAGAGCCAACTCCATAAATCTCGTACTCCAACGTCACCGATCACACCTTCTTTACCTTCACCCTCTTCATCTATCTTAGGACCTCGTCTCTAACATGGGTAACAAAGCCCCCACCCACCGGTAAACTAAAAATATAGCAGCCCATTCCACCATTACAAACCTCAAACATACCCAAACACCTACCATGACCTCCGCCCACATCTACAACATCTTTACTACCCAAACCTCTAATAACATCGATCAACCCTTCACTACCCACGACACATCGGCCTCTTTCCCTCACACCTCCGACACGACCTACACCTATCTACCTTCACAACACCTCCATTATCCTCATGGGTAACATGCCCCTTCCACCATCCATCTTTCCCTCTAGATCTCGTGTGCTTGTATCACCTTTACCCAAGAAGGTACAACCTAAGGATAAAAATCTGCTACCCTCCAATAAGGTAGTAAAAACAACCATACACTCTCCTGCCAATTCGTCTACCATACCCCTACCCAAACAAACATGACCAATGCTTAAGATCACACCAACACCTAAAACCATAACTCGACCTACTCCCCCTCATGTAAAGAGTGATTTCCTCTACAATCAGCCGCACCTACACCCAAACCCACCTTCACTTTCAATTCGTGATCCACTATCGGGGTCCTACACCAAAATTTTAACCAACCTCCTTGAAACTTATGTCATCACATTCATCGCCCCTCAGACCTTATGACCATCTCAAGCCCAAACTAAAGGGGTTTGATGACACCAAAATTTGTGCCTACCATCATGTGCCAGGACACGATGTAGAGAACTGTAAGGATTTGAAAAATGTTCTTATCCAGTTGTGCCCTCCCAAAGAAAACTTTGACGATGAAAAATTTCTTGATGAGGACCCCATTTCACCAACACCCATTCCCACAACTTTTACCTCACTTCCTACTATAATGACCTGACCTTTACCCTTTTTGACTCCTAGAACTAATTCCAAGATTTGAAATTAACATGGTTTGCATTAATGACCTCAGTCAAACCTCCACCCAAATGTCAATGTGCCCATCTCATCTCACAAATCTCCTTCTTTCCATTGGGCTTTTGCCCTTCGCTTTTCCATACCTTTCATGGCTCACCTACCTCACATACCTCCCCACCCCGGATCAACATGATCCACGTTGCTACCCGTGCTCAGAAGGACAAAGGAAAGGAAAAGGAAACTGAATCACCAACCAATCCTATACCCAACATACTATCTACACCCACACCTAAAATCACTATCCACAAACTGCCCCCACATATCCTATTTCTAATGGGGTCACACACCACGTTATGCTCAAACAACTACACCAATCCCTCAAAATGTCCTTAGATGACCTCATCCAAACCTCATAATCCCATCATTGAGGTCTCATGGAGGTCCTGTAATCTATTGAGATTTTACACAATGACCCTACACCCATAGCCTCCATTATCACACCCCATCATGTAGCCTCTCACACAAAATTGCCACCTTTATCCATGCCTCAACCTACTCACCAAGTACCCTCCCCTTAACTTCTTAGAGAAAGAGATCGTACCGCACTAAATAGATGATCCATACCCAAATCTCTTCATCTCTATCCACATCAATGATATACGTGTACGACGTGTCATGATTGATGGGGTGCTGCATTAATATCATTTCATCCCATGCATTCACTCAAATGCGCATACCGATAATTACATGCATAAACATCCTGTCATGTTACGTTCACTCAATGATGCTATCACCTATACACTGTGCACTTTATCATCCTCCACATTTCAAGGTAGGCCCCCACACTATTCAAAAGTTATTTTACATCTTAGAGGGGAATTCTAATATAACCTATTACTTGGTAGACCCTAGATTCATGTCATGGGTTGTGTCCCTTCCATTTGCATCATTGTGTAAAGTTTGAGCATGAAGGACACACCTATACTATTCCGGTGATTCATCACCTTTTAAAATATGCAACATGCTTTACCAACCCAATGACGTGCTTATACCCATCAAGGCATCTACCTCCACGACCACTACCACTTCCCTTACACCTCCACTTAACAATACTGACCACTACATGCTTCGCACATGCCTCCTCCATTCCTACCGCTCCCGTAACTTCCATGGCCAAACCATGACCTCCCAATCCATTAGCTCCACCTCCACGTCAACCTCGACACATCATCTATTCCAGCCTACCCACATACTAATTATTGATCCCTTGGAAGGAATTTTTCAACACCTCACTTTGGGGAGTATCGCCTATATAGTGTCAACACATTCCTTACTCCACAAGAGTATGGAAGTATTCACCAACACCCTCATTATGATCACCGTATAGGAGAGCACCTCCTTTATGGTCCTCCCCACCTTCGTACCAATCTCACCTATGGGGGACTTGATACTACAACTTACACATCGGAACCACATCCGTCAATAACCCACCCATTTTCCACTGACCTCTAGTCACTCACCAATCACCATTTTTCCCACACCTTCCTACACCGATGTACGTGGAAGGGTTTTGGTTTTGGATTTTATGAGCAAGGTTGCCATATTGTTATTCCATGTACTACCCATAAACATAATGACCATAGTGGTATCGGATTTGCTAAACCACCTACCAAGAAGGCTCGCATTGAACTCATTGAGGACATTAGCCCTTCTCCATCTTCTTCAC
>CM031244.1:656312718-656394978 GCA_018340775.1 Taxus wallichiana var. yunnanensis | reverse complement strand
GGAAGTGCGTAAGTGGTGAAGGAAAGTCCCCACCCTTATAAATATGTATTACTCGTGTGAATTACTGAGAGACACTATGTATGAGTTATTATGGAATTATTTTGCAGATCGATGCGTGGATAAACTTATGATACTATTTATTGTAAGAAGCTTATGTACTTACGCATTTAATATAATGGAGTGTATTGGATGAATAATGGTGTTAAACATCCACGTAATTTGTTCTTACATGGTTGATTTCATTTTTTTATCGTTTAACTCATGATTCTTTAAGGTCTAGATCTAGAATATGCTCTATGGAATTTTTATGTTATTTATGAATCGACTACATTATATCTTCATCATGCTCACATCCCTGCACAAGAAAATCTAAAGAGGATCTTAGTACCTTTGCATGCTTTGGGTGAGCACTTAACTCGAGATGGGTGATGTTTCATTGCACCTAGGTTATTCATGGTAAATTCTAGGTTGCATCAAGCGAGCTAACCGGTAGCGATCAAAGGTTAATGAATCTTGGTCAGCCAGAATCCGACGCGTCGGTCAATTAGGTAAAAATATCAATGTTGATCAGGTTGAATGTGGGTTAAAAAAGGTAAAACCCATGTGTTATGGATTCATTTTTACATCTCTACTTTTGGAAAATGATTGGGTGAGAGGTGTGGGGCTAGAAAATAATAGTGAGAGGTTTGTGCCTAAGTTGGTTAGCGAACTAGGTGATTGTACCTAGTTGGCGGACCACGAGATCAATTGGAGTGATTCTATTGGTGGAGAGGTTAGAGATTGGTGGAGGCATGGTAGACATAGGAGAGGGAGCTAGAGGACCACCAGTGTAGAGACTGGAGATCCCATCATGGAGAAGGCATCGGGTAGAGGTAGGATCTATTCTCCATCAGTAGCGTTTTTATTGAAAAATGAAGGTTAAAAAGGGAGGTTGGGTTTTGGAAATTGAATTTCTAATTTGGATGAAATATGATGAAAGTGAGTATAAGAAGGGGAAAATGTAGTTTAATTAAGTTGGTAAATGAATATGGGAGAGATTTGGGTGTTATGGGGTAGGTATGTAGGATGTTTTATCAATTTATTACAAATTGAAGATGCGGGGTTTCGATTTCGACGTCAACTAGTAGTCGATGTCGGTCAAGTTCATCTAGTGTCGATGGTCTAGCTAGAATTGGTGGGATAGCCAAAGATCGGTTGGACTAACAAATGACTAGTACCGGTCAGGGTGACCGATGTCGGTCACCATCAAAAGTGTCTAAGTTGTTTAAAAATGGGTTGGGGAAGGTAAAATTGTAAGGAAAGGGTGGGATGTGTTTAGGATAGGTAAAATAGAATATACTAGGTCTTAGGTGAGGCATGATGAAGTAGGTAGGTTGTGGAAATGTGTTAAATTTTCAAGGATGTAGGGTAGAAATTTTAAGTGAGGCACACAGTGGATAAAGTAATTTAGGGAAAATAGGTTAAGTGTGGATGCGAAGGCTAGTGAAAAATAGTGTAGAGTGTTAAATGTGAACATTGGGTAGCCTAGGAAAGGAATAGGTAAGGAGTGGGTTGGGTCAGGTGTGGGGTAATAGAGTACTGATAGAGTCATTTGATTAACATGGTTAAGTGGTGATGCAAGTGAGTGGTAGCAGCTCACTATACGAGATAGGGTACCATTGTTATTGGTATAGATGTAGCCCACTATCATGGATGAGGAGTAGAGGCATATACATGAGGTTGGGCTTGGGTTTATTAGGCGCTATAGGCACATAGTATGAGATCATAGCTTGAGGGTCGTGCTCATCGATGGATGGAACACGGTGACCAATACCTTTCATCTACCTACTAGCAAGATGACTATCACATTGGAGGATACATATCTAATTCTAAGACTATCAATTATTGATGATCTAGTGTATCGATTTCATCGTAGGGCTTGATTGAGCCTATAGTGGCTATTTTTGGAGAGACAATGGGTGAGATGAGATATCACAAGGTGCAAGCCTTAGTTATGGGGATACGTATGATGCCTATCTATAAGAGATTTGATTATCTATTCGATGATTGTAGTGGTTGGGTGCTTTGTTCTCCCGATTCGTAGAGGTGGGAGGTATCCATGGGCATTGATGGGTGTACTGCAAGATATGATTGAGGAGAGCATTTTCTTTTCTTAGACACCAGATTTTTAGTTCATTTATACAAATAGATATGGGACTATCGAAGGATTAAGTGGTTTGGCATGTGTTACACATATCTATTACACTGTTGGGTGTATGAGTACATTATATGTCTATTTCATGTAGGCCTTCCATGATAGGACTAGTTCCAAGGTGTCTATAGAGTTGGGTTCATGATATAGGTACTGTAAGAGCACATCTAAGAGTGGATGTGGCTACACTTGATATTACCTATTACAGTGGGTACATTAGATGGTTTTTTGGTGATCAATATTTTTGGCGACCTTATGTGGATTTTCCATCGTGACAGGTATGGTAGAGGAGTTAGAAGGGTTATAGCTACTCGTGTGGATACAGGGACGGCACCCCAAATGAGCATGAGATGATACACATGGATAGGGTTAGGAGATAGTTTGGGCTTCAACAGGATGTGCCTCCACCATTTCCATAGTATCACAGGGATGACATGGAGAGAAATATGTCTCCACCATGGCCTGGGCGAGATCTAGTAGGGGTTGAGGAGTAGGTAACATATAGGCATATTGATGATGTCTGGTACTTGTTATCCCGTAAAATTGACAAGGGCAATTTTACCGATAACCATACCGAAATTTTGTTCCGATCCTCGTTAGGGATCCTTGCGTTCAAACGTTAAAAATCCCTTCCCGAAATCTGGTTTTTCAACTTGTCTTTTGAGCCTTTTTTTGGTAGCATGAAATTACTATGTAACACAAACTTTTGGGCGCCCTTCTTTAAAACGTTTGCGCATGATTTTTAGTGTCAACACACCTTTTGTGCGCCAAAGCTTGTTGAGCCTTCCCTGCGTGCGCCAAGGCGCATGTGCCTGTGTTGTCACAACATTTGTTGCGCCCCTTTTTGGTGCACCAAAGGATGCACATAATCCCGTGTCGACATTGCTTTTGGTGCGCCAAAGGCGCGCTTAATTTCTTGTTGGCAGGCACTTTAGTGCACCAAAGGGCGCATGCCTTCCGTGTCGGCAAAGAATTTTCATGCGCTTTTCAAAAGTGGGTGGCGCATTTATGACCACCTCACCTATATATATGTGTTTGCGCGCCCAAAATGTCATTTTCACTATTCGCTAAGCACGTGATTCTCTCGAGCCTCGGCCTACTGCGCCTCGCTTTTGATGCGTTGTGGACCCGTTTTCCAGGTTTTTTGCTATTTATCCGGGTAAGTGCTCTTATCTCTTCCATGTGATTTGTTTTCTGGTTCTTCGTGCTTGCTGGTTGGTTTTTGAATGCATCTTTTGAGCTAGCCCCCCTGCTTTCTTTCCTTATTTTCATCTTTCCAGATCTACAGAGGAGGATGTTATTTTGAGGGCATGGTCTGAACCCCTTTGGATTGAACCATTGTGTGTCCCCAAAACAACCTTGGAAGTATAAGTATCAAAGGGTTGAGCCATTTAAAAGACTGTTTTTCCCTTTTGACGCATCGGCGCGTCATGCAACATTATAAACAGTTGCACCCATGGCGCATCTGTCCCCCCTGCAGCATGACTAAAAACCGCGCCAATGGCGCACCCATCTTGCCTGCTGCATCATTAACTTCTGCGCCCTCAAGGCGCGCCTCTTCCATATGCTACAAGCGCTGAACTTGCGCCCCAAAGGCGCGCCAACCTTCCTTGCTGCATCACTTTTCCATGCGCCAATGGCGCACCCCGCACCCATGCAGCACAAGCTTTATCCGTGCCAAGTATAAAGTCGTAAAAGCGTAGGCGCATCCCTCCTTACAGTAACATTCGTGTTGTGTAAACCCTCCGTGCGCCGCGCCATATTTCCTTTGGCACACGAAAAGTTCCTGTTACACACTTTTCCCATGCGCCAAAGGGTGCACCAAATCACAATGTAACATGAAAATTCCATGCGCCTTTGGCGCATCCTGTCTCCATGCAACACGTAACTTTCATGCGCCCTTTACTGAAATGCACTCTGCAGTATGCATGCGCCATGCGCCTTTGGCACCAGTTTAACTTTTGCAACATCCTCTTCCTGTGCGCCCTACCTATTTTAGCCCTGTAAGCTACAATTTTCCTGCGCCCTGGGCCTGAAAATCTCTAACTCTTTCTTCTGCTAACATTCCAATGGAAGATCAAATGGCTAATTCAACCTTTTCGGATTGGGTCTCGCTTCTTCTTCATGCAGATCAGCAACTGAGTTCGAAAGAACATATGTCTACATCCAGCAGGAGACCCACCAAACCAAAAGGAAAGGCCAAGCTTACAGAGGAAGAGATGAAGTACAAATATCAAAGGGTCAGAATGCCCGAGTCACAGGCCGAATGCAGCATGGACGTCAGAGACTCAGAATTGGGGCATATCGACATGGAGGAATTCTGGGCCAGAACTCAGAAAGTTACAAGGAGTCCATGGATGGAAAAACTAATAAAGGCGGTGCCTCGCACTTCACGCCGGAGGAATCCCAAGTGTAGCACCGTCCAACAACGAATTTATGATGGTGGTTGCCCATGTTACAACAAAGACACAAGATGTGTTGAAAACAAGATGGGGTGAGGTAGTCATTAACCTCACCGCCCGTCATTTTGAGATCATACTCGACATCCCTCACCACCGCACTTTGTGGCCGTTAGCAGCTGCAGTGCATCAAGGCCCTGGGAAGACAATGAAGACCAATGTATGCAGCTAATGAATGAAGTATATCTGAAAATAAGAAGGTGGTAACCCGGTGGCCCCAAATCATCCACCGCAGCTGACTTCTCGAAGAGCTCGGCGATACCATCACCTTCTGAGCGGGGTCTTTAGGCTTTCGATGCCCATTACTTCCATAAATGGATGCTACGCTACTTGGAAACAATGAAAAGAATTTGCACGATCGATTGCTTTTACTTGGGGAAATTATAAGCGACACCATCTCCGAATAGCTACAACAATTCAAAGACAACGGGGAGTATTCCATATGAACTCCTACGTGGTCTACGCTGTAGCGTCAAAGAGGATTATCCGTGCCCTAACCGGGAGTGGAGTTTGGCCTCGGGTAAAATATAGAATAGCATCTCCTAGTTCACAAAAGTTAACGATGTGTTTTTCTATCACATCATCTGCCTGCTTACTGAGGCCGAATATGACTCATAGTCGTACAACCAAAAACATAGTGGCAGCCACGGAGAAATGGGAGCCTGTTCACCCAATTTCCTACATTCACCTATCTAAGGGCTGCCAACTTTTTGGGAGAGCCAACCAGGCTACCAAGGTATGCTGGGCCTAAGCTGATTCTGCTGGAACTATCAAGGCAGCTGGTCACATACCACGAAAAATGCCTTAAAAGAAAGAAGGGTGGAACTCCTTTCCCCCTCACAGTGGGCCGATACACATGCTCTACCCACCACAAGGTGAAGGAAATGTTTACAGAGCTGGAGTTACTCAATTTGAAGCATGACTTCCCACCGTTGTCCACTCAAAATTCCCCACTGTCAAAAAGTAAAAAAAAAAAATTCAAAATTTTGAGTCTAAGTGTCTTTTTCTCGTTGAGTGGTGGTGTGAAAAAGTCTTGGAAGTCTAAAAAATCTAAGTTTTGGGTCATTCTGTAAGTATTTCGGGCCTGTCGGACATTTTCGTCCCAACTGTCCCAAGTACGAAAGTGCATTTTGTTCCCCGATCGGCCGAAACCTCCGAATTTGTCCCATTTTTGGGCCCGTCGGAAGTTTTTATCCCAAGTGTCCTGAAGTTACTGTGCGAGATGTTCCAATTTCGGCCGAACCGCCCGAACCGCGTACTTCACACTTTCTTGTCCCAAATGTCCCAATTTCAAAAGTGCGCTCTGTTCCAATTTCACCCGAACCGGCCGAGTCGCGTACTCCGGAACTTTTGTCTCAAATTTCTCAAGTTCAAACTTAAAGTGCACTCTGTTCCATTTTCGGCCGATTCGCCCGATTTCGTCCCAACTGTCCCGAGTTCCAAAGTGCATTCTGTTCCCCGATCGGCCGAAACACCCGAACCGCGTACTTCGGAACTTTTGTCCCGAATGTCCCAAAGTTAAAAAGTGCAAGCTGTCCCATTTTCGGCCGAAACTCCCGAGTCGCGCACTTCGCTCTTTTTCATCCCAAATGTCCCAAAATGCATTTGTGCGTCCTCTCCTCGTTTCGCCCGAATCGGCCGAGCCGCGTGTTTCGCGCATTCACGTCTCACTTGTCCCAAGCGAACCAACGGTCATTCATACTTAGTTTTTCCCGCTCTACCCGAATATGCTGTTTTTCAAAATATGAATTCAAATGCGCATTGATTATCCTTCTCTCTCCTCAACGGCTATATAACTAAGGCAAAACCTCCTTTGCGCAATTCTTACATTGTTTCGAACCCTTGCAATTTGAAAACCCGCGCATGTCCCCTCCCTCTGAAACTCCTTTCCGAGCCTGGTTTGCAGCTCTGTTACTATCAATATGAAGATCAAGCTCCTGGAGGAAGCTTGGGAGAACTAAAGAAGCAGTTACGAAGGACGAAGTTCAAGACGCCGGTTACATCAGTTTTCAAAGATATTCGTTGTCATCCTCAAGATGAAATTTCTGGTGTGTCCCTCGTGGCAAGGACATGGCTGAGACGTGGAGGAAAACTCAAGCAGCGGTTTCTGAAGACAGTGGGTCCTTCTCAGAACTGGACACCTGTCTCCCTCCCCATTCTTTTCTCTTCTTCCTATTCCTTTCGTATTCCTTGTAATTAGTTAAGGTATTGCGATTAGCATTCCTTAACTATCCTTTAGTTAAAAGAAACGGTTACGAAGAGAAACCGAATTGTAAGCTATATAATGGCCTTCTTTCCGCCATTCAAGAAAGAGGAAGAACTTGGCATATTTTCTGCAAGTGTAAATAGATTATAGAGAAATCAATACAGAAGGACTTTCCTTTCTTTGTCTATCTGATCTCTGTCTGTTCTAAGCTTTCATTTGTTTTCTTTGTGAAGATCATTTATCTCAAATTCGTTAGTCTCATCGATTGCATACTCTTCAACTTTGCAAGCACGGTGATCTTGCATAACCAAGAAGGAACTTTGTTTCCTTGATAACGAATCTGTGTTACGTTAAGAAACTTTGCGTTCTGGCAGATGTTATTTACAGAACTTTGTGTCTTTAAATTCCATCTTACTTGTTCTATACGAATGATCTTGTTTTCAATTCACGGTGACTTCGCATACATAAAGAATTACTCTGATATCTATAATTCTGCATGTTTGCCTTTCTGCTCTTTTCCATGCTCTCATTTCCTCAGTCCTTTTGTAATTGATGACCTTCATAGAAAACACTTTCGTGGTATCCAAGTTTAACCAACAAATCATGTCCTGTACATTTGTAAATAGGTTTGTTTCTGAATAAGGGAACCTCTCCCATTAAAGAGGAGGGACTTCTTGTCCCCTGACTGTTGCTCTTCTAAAAAGTCCTATTTGAAAACCAACACCAGCCAGGCCTACCTTCGACCCAAGGGCTGCACCAAAGAGCAAAGCTTGATCCGATCCATGTTCCTCGGATCGAGGATATTTATATTGATGTCCTCCATCGGTAGAGCTCGGAAGAAAGGATCATTCTCGCCTAGCATTGGCGAAATCATCCAATATGGGGTAGCCATTGTCCCCAAAGGCTACCAAACAACGAAGATGAAGTAGACAAGGTATATAATGATACTGAGATGGGACGATTGGCCCTTCCCGGCCATTGATAGAACTAAAACTCCTCGAGGACCGTGAGAGAGGGTCAAGAGACTTTGCGGAGGACGAGAACATTGGTGCCGAATGAACAGCCTAATCTACCTCGGGGTTGATTTCACAACTTCCCCATTGGGCAACGCACCTTCACGATCCAAGAAGCAGCTTAAAGGCAAAGGCGTAGAAGGTGAATCCAGCACCATTCAGGAAGAAGCCCCTGAGAGTCCTCCTTCCGCGGCACCCGAAGCAGGTAATATCTCTGGTCACACCGGAGAAAGAAGCAGAAGAGGAAGTTCCAATTGGCCCATCCACTCAGGATGTCGGCATTGCTACCACAACAGAGGTCCCTTCTATCCCTTCTTCTTCTCTTCCTTCCCCTCCTCGAGTGACTCAAGCGACCATCCCTTTGGTCGTGTCCTCTGTCCCTTCTTCTACTCTTTCCCCTGCATCTTCATCTATCTTCTCCTCCATCGCTGATCTGTCCTCCTCCATTTCTTCCCTCATCTCCTCGGCTCCCTTCCCTTCCTCCCGTGGACACTTCTTCGGCTATTCTCTCAATCGCTGCTGCGCGTGTCTCCACGCTTTTCCCCTCTTCTCTAGCATGCCTCCCTCCTTTGTCTCTGGTCCTTCTTCCATAGGACCGGCCCGGATCTCTCGGCTAAGCCAAAAGAGGAAAGTTCCCATCACTCGATGGACTTTTCGAGTGATCCCACCAAAGGGGCAAAGAAGTAGAAGCACATTACGCGCTTCTCTAAAAGTGCTTGCATGTGAGAGAATCATGGAAATTACATACCCCGACCCCCTCAAAGAGAAAAAGGATCTGTCTCCAACAGATTTCACTTTGACCCAAGTCACAATGGGGACATCTTCTGAAAGTCTTCAGGGGGAAGCTCTTTCCGTGGTTGACTCCCTCAGTCAAAAGCTTCAAGAGACGAAAGAAGAGAAAAGGCTACTAAAAGAGCAAAACAAATATCTGCTCCAAGCCTTACAAAAGATGGGTAGTGCGCCTCCCACAACTGCTGCCGAGACTTCTGAGCTTCTCAGCCAGGAGAAAATCAACGAATATGCAAAGATCGGTGAGCAGGGTATGGCCGTTTCCGCTTGGAGGAGCCAAATCCTCAAAGACAGCGAAAAAGTGATCGCCGAGTTCTCTGACTTATACCTGAATATCAGTAAGGTGAATAAAGAACTCCAAGCGTTAGCAGGGCCCATATCAGAAGAGTTGGAACATGCCAGACTATAGCACGAGGCCTTCCAACAAATGTTTGACTGTTCAGTCGAAGATCTGGTCAAGTTCGGCGTCTTCGGCCATCCAAGGGCCCTCAACAAAATCATGTCCACTCTAGACTATCGGGTGGATTAGCTAGAATTTATTCTAGAAAAGATTGACAAGGTAAAGGAAGAGGCCTGATACAATGCATCAAATGGAGCGAATTTTTCTCAATATGTCTCCAAGGTTGCTCACTCCTTCCTTTACCTTAAGGTCACCGATGAAACCATCCGGATCTTCAAGGAGATCGCTTCTCGAGCACGGGCGGAGGTCATATTTGACACTGAATCTATCAACAACCTGCTGGCCTGTAGGGACTTCGTCGGGTTCCTCATTGAGGCGGAGAAGGACTTTTCCAAACTCCCGGAGAAGCTTATAGATGAGCGGGAGACTTGTGAGGCAATAAGTGATAGGCACAAGGATCCTTCTCAGGATCAACTTGGGCCAATAATTAACAAGTTTTTGGAATACCGCGCTCAGTTCCATATCTCATCACCTGAGCAACATCAAAAGCAGGCTACCCCCTTTCGGCCGCAGGATGATGACGACGAGTAGCTTCTTCTTCTTCTTCTTCTTCTTCTTCTTCTCTCTCTTCTCCAACTTTCTTGTTGAAATGTCTAAAGTATGTTGGCACAAATGATGACATCATCCATGTTGCGTCATGGGATGATGTCATCCATCAAGTTGTCAAAAGGCAACATGACTTTTAGATATTTTGTAAATATCTTTGTAAATTGGTGGTTGGCTCCTTTTTGCCTTCTTTCCTTCTCCTCTTCTATATATATTGGAATACTTGTTGTATTCGGGGTGGACATTTTTTAGATGAAAATAGAAGTGAGGAGAGAAATACTTTGAGCTTTCTTGTAACAGAAGAAAACAGTAATACAAATATTGAGACTTTGTGCTGAATACCTATGTTACGTGTCAGAACTTTCTTATGTTAAATCATACGTGTTTATTACATTAGATTCATATCTACTTTTCTGTCATTTGCTCATCGATTGCTTTGTTTATTTATGCAAGTAGGTTTGGCTCATTTACTACCAACCCAAAAACATAAATCTTCCGACCTTTCTCGCTTTGGAATTCATTTCTTTTCTTCCTTCGGACTGCTCTTCTTTCCTCTTCCTTTCCTTTCTTTTCACAAATGAACACCCCACCTTTGGGATGAGATCCCAAACCCCAAAGGCGAGAATCATGAGACTTGCATAGATTCCTGCTGGTAGAATAGCAATAAACCAGTTTCGCTTTGCTGACTCAAAGAGGGGCTATGCCCTGCACACTGTTGGCTCGTTTATCCATAGATCTGCCCAAGCGATAGATTTTCGGACCAATAGTTTTTGGTGACTCCGCTGGGGAACGAATAGATCTGTCAGATCTATGATGGTGGTAAGATATAAAAAAAAAATCGAAAAAATAAGAAAATCGCTGCCTGTTTGTAAATCTGAACTTTTTGATAAAAATCCAAAAATTTGCAAAAGTGCTCTGATTTGAAAATTTTCTTCTGAGATCCATAGATCTGGCCTTGTTACAAATCTTTAGTTCGCTGAGTTTTTATAAAAATTAGTATTTTGTCCGTAGATCTGAGTTTTTGGCTGTTTGCAAAAAGTTTGAAACCCTCTGAAAAAGTCAAAATCAGATCCGAAAATCAGCTTGCTAATCTTCCATGCTATCTTATCCTCATTGTTATTTGTCATTTAACCGCAATCAGTTTTCTGAAGAGGATAGTTTTAAATATTTAAAAAAGTATTTGCTGCTGGTTTTTATCAGAAAAACCAGAAAATCAGCAAGTACAACCAAAAAGAAAGTTTGAATCTGCGCCATAATATCGCAGATCTGGAAGGTACACTGGCGAGTGAACCTTTTACGCGCAGCAGGAGAGCCCGTGGAGAAGCTGATCCTACTTTCGATCTGCTTCAAAGGCACAATTTCAGCGTGACACCGGCACATTTTTCAGCGCTAAGCTCGGCTAGCCGGTCATCCAGGAGCGTCTCACCTTCACGAAGAAAAAGTCTTTCGCAAGGGGCATCCACATCCCTTTGTAGTGCCTTGCTACTCAGCGGAACCACACTTCCAGCTCGTGTTCTCTTTCCGGCTTTTCAGATGGCGGTACCATGGGGAAACGCAATGGGTCCTTTGGCTTTACCACATCCAGTTCACGCGCTCCCTCACGGAAATCGAAAGAATTTTCCTAAATTTGACGGGAGTGGAAATCAAAGCACGGATTCCCACATATCTGCATTCATCATGTCATGCAGTATTTTGGATGTAACTCATGAAGATGTGTCGGTTCGCCTTTTAAAAAACCCTACAGGGCTGCGGTGAATGGTTTCAGCATTTGCAGTCGGATCTATCACCGGTTGGGCCACCCTACGGGATGCTTTGAAGATAGTACTGAGCCTTGAAAGGATGCATTTGCATTATTATCATGAATCACTCACCTGAAGAAAGAGGCCAATGAGACCATGCATAATTTTATCGCCCGGTTTAATGCACTAATCAACCGTGTCCCTGTTGCCATGCTTCCGACGCCGGAAAATCAAAAGTGTTTCTTCGTAAACGCTATGAGCTCGAAAGTTAGTTTCTTGCTCCTTCAAGAGTGAGTGGCTACCTTGATTCTCACCCAAGCCGCTGCCATTCGGATAGAAGATAATCTGATTATATCTGGCGAATTGAAAAAGGAATCAGCCAAGCCTAAATCTTTGGGCCCTTCGCCCACTACTTCGTCTGATCCAGCCTTTCAAAAGATGGCGAATGACTTGCTTGCATTGAAGAAGCGATTGGCGAGCCTCCCCCAGTTCCTCGTACCAGGATATTCCGCGGAGGAATTTCGTTCCCAACAATGTTTCACAAAGGCCGCGCCTACCTACAACTGCTCCACGGTTGGCACTTGAGGCTCCTCCGGTCAACGCTCTGGCCGAAATCGAAGAAGAAGAGCAGTATTATGAAGAACCTTCGTCTCAAGGTGAAGATGATCAAGATGTCAGTGAACCGGCTGGCGACTCTACTATCGGGTATATGGAATTTGATGAGGAAGAATCTGATGAAGAAGAGGGTACCCAGGGATACGCAAGCGGACAGTCATACGCTGTTTTTACTCGCTCGCAAGGAAAAGAAGCGGAAGTTGCTGCTCATGTCCAGCAGGAGAAGGCCATGTCAAACACGCCTCCGATCATTGCTAAAAGAGGTAATCCTCTTCCTACTCAACTCCCTGGCAAATCTTTTACAAAGAAATATTTTCCCCCTATCTCTCCTCCAAATCAATCCTCTCACATTCCTACCAAGGCCACCAACCCTATTCCATCATCGCGAGGTGAGGGACTCATTCCCTCACCAACGCAACCCTTGGCCGCATTTGATATCATAGATCATGCAAAAAAGACCAAGATCCAAATGTCTGAAGTGAGTACCTTGATCAAACCCCGAATAGCTTGTAAGATTGACCAAATATATTGAGCAGTTTGTTGCATCTAAGCGAGTTTCCCCAAAGGAATCCTTTCCACTCCCCACGAATCCCACATAAATGTTGCTTGACATCGGCGTCGCAGAAAGATAGAGCCTTTCTATCTCTCTCTCCTAATCAATGGCCATAAGTTGAGTAACTGCATAATTGATTCGGGCTTCTGATAACGTCATGCCGGCAAAAGTCACCCATGCTTTGGGCCTCACTCTTACCAAGCCTTTCGGCCGATGTTATTCATTGGAAACCAAGCAGGTTCCGTTGGTTGGCCAAATCAAAGACGCGCAATTTGCATTTGCGGCTTTCCCAGATAAAAGAGTAAAAATGACAGTCCTTGTTGCTGACATTCCAGCAGCCTATGGAATTCTGCTGGGAAGAAGTTTTTGCAGCGAAGTTGGTGGAGAAATTCATATGGACTGGTCTAAAGCTAGAATTCCAGTCAAAGGCGTAATGCAGACTTTGGAGCCGGAATCACAAAAGAAGTACTTGGTTACTAGTTCTGAAGACCCCAAGGCCCAAATCCTTTTCGAATCATCAGGGATGGGGAACTACTTCTTATCTACCGAGACAGATAAAATGGGTGTTCTCGTTCAGGAGAAGGATCTTAATGAGATCTGGACCTTGCAGTTTGATGGCAGCTGTGCAACTAGTGGATGTGGCACTGGGGCCGTGCTATGATATCTCCCGAAGAGGAGGTAATTCCTCTCTCGTTCAAATTGTAGTTTTTCAACACTAACAATACTGCTGAGTATGAATCTCTGTTACTCGGTATGCAAGCTGCAAAAGAAAGAGGAATTAAAAATCTAAAAGTACAAGGTGACGCAGAGCTAGTTGTAAATCAGGTCAAGAGGATATATCAAGTAAAAAATGAAAGGCTCAGGCATTACCGTAATGCGGTATGGGACAGCATTGAAGAATTCGATGCTTTTTCAATAGAATCAATTCCAAGGGCCCAGAATGACATGGCCGATTCATTGGCCATTTCAGCGTCCCTCATGCTCCCACACCCAGGTTTGAAAACAAACAAGTACACCATTGAGGTGGTTTTCCGCCCGAGCGTGCCAGACAATTCTCAGCATTGGCAGGTGTTCAACGACGATAATCAACTCATTGCTTTTCTGGAAAAGGCAGAAAATTTTAAAGAATTGCACTTTGAAGGATCTACTTTCACTTGCCATGAATCGGAGTCACCGATCAAGGTGACAAATCCGAAGGAATGGCGACGGCATATGTCAACTCAAAGGAAATAAAATTCCAAAAGGCACGGTTTCTCTGGAGCTCTGTTCGAAGCGAGCATGACCGTTTTGTAAAAAAGAAAAAGCGGGATGACCACGACTCATCCCGAAGCCGAACCGGTCAATATAGGTTCGATAGAGCACCCATGATTTGTGAACATTGGCAAACGCGTTGCACGCTGAGGAAAAGTGAAAATTTGTCAAGTTCTTTAAAAAAATATATGGACGTGTTGGCATGGTCCTATGCCGATCTAAAGTCCTTTAAGCCAAAGGGCGTTCGACATGACATTCCGTTGAAAGAAGATGTCAAACCTTCCACCGAAGCGAGAGGCACTATAATCCTAAGATCTCGGGTACTATCAGGCTGAAATTCGAGAAGATCTTTGGACATGAGAATCATCTTCCCAATCCATCACAAGTACTTGGGTAGAAACATTGTTCTAAGTCGCAAGAAAAAGGCGAGAGATACGCATATGCGTAGACTTTCGAAATTTGAATCAAGCTTCGCTGAAAGACAACTACCCTCTTCCGATAATGGATCAAGTTATGCAAGCGATGCTGGATCGAGATCTTGTCCATGCTTGGCGGTTTTTGAGTTACAATCAGTTGAAGTTTCACTGAAGATCGATTTAAAATAGCATTCACTACTCCACAGGGTACATTTGCCTCTGACGGGATGCCTTTTGGCCTAACTAATGTTGGCGCCACTTTTCAGCTGGGCCATGGATTTCGCATTCAAAGGTATGATGGGGAAAGTCATTGTGGTTTATCTAGATGACTTGACCGTGTTCTCTAAACGACGAAATGATCATTGTGATCATTTAGAGCAAGTGTTGGCAGTGTCTGCGAGAACATGGGATTTCCCTAAACCCAAAGAAGTCTATTTTTGGAGTCACAGAAGGGAAGTTACTAGGGCATGTGGTTAGTAAAGAAGGAACAAAGATAGATGCCGAAAGAGTTAAGGCTATTCAAAGCCTTACTCTGCTACTGGCAAGGCTGGTGTTCATTCTTTCTTTGGAAAGGTGAACTTTCTCGGGCGTTTTGTTCCTGACTTTGCTTTGAGAAGACCCGTCACATATTGAACATGATGAAGGGGTCACCAACTTTCAGATGGAGTGAAGAGGGAAAAAGGTCATTTGAAGAAATAAAAGCTTCCGTTGCTCATGCACCAATCCTGGTATGCCCCGATTTCTCCAAGGACTTCATCATGTACAGTTACGCATCTGAGCATACTGTGTCCGCAATCTTAATGCAAAAGAACTCGGAAGAGGTTGAATCCCCGATCGCATTCATGAGTTCTCCCCTCAAGCCTCACGAACTAAAAATGACTCAACTGGGAAAAGCATGCCTTTGCCGTTGTCAAAGCGATGAAGAATTTCAGGTATTACATTCTAAACTCGCATACGGTGGTGTTGGTCCCAGGACACGGCGGTGAAATCAATTCTAACTCAGCGGGAGTTAGGAAGCTTGCGAGGAAATCGGATCGCAAAGGTCCGGGAGTATGACTGGATATCAAACCAACCAAGCTAGTGAGGGGCAGGGCACATGTCGGCTAATGGCTGAAAACAAAGATTGAAAAACCACGATGGCGGGGGGTGACTGCGCACCGACGAAACACACAGGACCAGCAGGAAGAGCCTGATTCTCTGCCTCTGGTTCTATTTGTTGCAACTAGTGATGAGTGGTACTCCGACATCGCTTTCTTCCTTACCTACGGCGAATGCCCAATGCACCTAACTACAAAGGAGAAGCGCACTATAAAGCTCAGAGTGGCTAAATATGTCATCTGGGATGACGGTTTATATAAACGTGGGATAGATGGCATCTTTTTGCGATGTGTTGACAAACCCCAGCAAGTAAAACTACTGGAAAGTTTTCACAATTCAGCCTGTGGAGGGCATTTCTCTTCCTCCGTAACTGCGCACAAGATCATTCGAGCCAGGTACTATTGGCCGACGCTCTTTCAAGACACAGCCATCTGGGTGGCGAAGTGTGAACCCTGCCAGCAATTCGTCGGCAAGCCCAAGTTGGCTGCCTTTCCCCTAAGGCCGGTCATTATCAATGAACCATTCAGGCAATGGGGAATTGATTTTATTGGCGCACTCAATCCTCAATCGAGTGCTGGACATAGTTATGTCCTTACAGCAACGGATTACTTCACCAAGTGGGTGGAAGCCATACCTGTCAAGCATGCCACTTCTGAGGTGGTTTGTAATTTCATTAAAGAAAATATCATTGTCAGGTTCGGCGTTCCAAACAAAATCGTTGCTGATAATGCTTCTAACTTCTCCTCATGAGAAGTTATTAGTTTTTGCTATGAATATGGGATAACTTTGGCTCACGCCTCAGACTATTACCCTCAGGGAAATGGTCAGGCGGAATCCAGTAATAAGAACTTGGTGACCATCATACGGAAGTTAGTAGATGAGAATCAGCGAATGTGGCACAAGTCTTTGTACGACACTTTGTGGGCCGATCGTATTACTCCCAAGAGATCTCTCGGCATGTCACCTTTTCAAGTGTTATATGGCACTGATGCCAAGCTTCCCATTTCTACGGAACTTCCTGCTCTGCGTTTGGCACGAGCTATCGAAGATGAAACTTTCCAAAATTCTCTTGAAAAGAGAATCATGTATCTGGCAGAACTTGAAGAAAAGAGAGTAAGAGTGGTCGACAGGATCACTGAACATCAGAATCAAGTTAAGAGGCTTTTTGATAAGAAGGCCAAGCAAAGATATTTTCAAGTGGGAGATCTCGTCCTTTTATGGGACAAGCGAAGAGACCAAAGGGCATGCATGGAAAGTTTGATTCCTGTGAAGAGGGCCCTTCAAGATCAAGCAGCTCAATGGAGAGAATAGCTTCTATCTCTCATATCTGGATGGAACCGAACTCCCGCTTCCTTATAGCGGGCAGCATCTGAAGATCTTCAGGAAGTAGAGCTTGCTCTCTTCTTTGTATAGTTTGCTTTATGTTGTGTGTTTGCTTTCATCGTGTGTTTGCTTTCGGTTTGTTGTGTGTTTCTTTTGCTCCCCCTCCGGTCGCCCTTGTTTTTGACTCTGTTACCCAATGGATAGGCACATGAGAACTGGGATTCTCTACCCCCGAGTTCACTCAGGGATAGTCCCCAGAAAGAGCCAGCTTTGTTATCCCGTAAAATTGACAAGGGAAATTTTACCGATAACCATACCGAAATTTTGTTCCGATCCCTCGTTAGGGATCCCTTGCGTTCGAAACGTTATAAAATCCCTTCCCGGGAAATCTGGTTTTTCGAACTTGTCTTTTGAGCCTTTTTTGGCTGGGCGCATGAAATTGCTATGTAACACCAACTTTTGGTGTGCCCCCTTTAAAACCTTTGGCGCATGATTTTCAGTGTCAACACACCTTTTGGTGCGCCAAAGCTTGTTGAGCCTTCCCTGCGTGCGCCAAGGCGCATGCGCCTGTGTTGTCACAACGTTTGTTGCGCCCCTTTTTGGTGCGCCAAAGGACGCACATAATCCCGTGTCGACATCACTTTTGGTGCGCCAAAGGCGCGCTTAATTTCTTGTTGGCAGGTGCTTTAGTGCGCCAAAGGGCGCATGCCTTCCCGTGTCGACAGCAATTTTCATGCGCTTTTCAAAAGTGGGTGGCGCATTTATGACCAGCTCACCTATATATATGTGTTTGCGCGCCCAAAATGTCATTTTCACTATTCGCTAAGCACGTGATTCTCTCGAGCACAGCCGGCCCTACGCCTCGTCATTTTCAATGCGTTGTGGACCCGTTTTCCGGGTTTTTCCTATTTATCCGGGTAAGTGCTCTTATCTCTTCCATGTGATTTGTTTTACGGTTCTTCGTGCTTGCTTTGGTTGGTTTTGAATGCATCTTTTGAGCTAGCCCCCCGTGCTTTCTTTCCTTATTTTCATCTTTCCAGATCTACAGAGGAGGATGTTATTTTGAGGGCATGGTCTGAACCCCCCTTTGGATTGAACCATTGTGTGTCCCCAAAACAACCTTGGAAGTATAAGTATCAAAGGGTTGAGCCATTTAAAAGACTGTTTTTCCCTTTTGACGCATCGGCGCGTCATGCAACATTATAAACAGTTGCGCACCCATGGCGCATCTGTCCCCCCTGCAGCATGACTAAAAACCGTGCCAATGGCGCACCCATCTTACCTGCTGCATCGTTAACTTCTGCGCCCTCAAGGCGCGCCTCTTCCATATGCTACAAGTGCTGAACTTGTGCCCCAAAGGCGCGCCAACCTTCCTTGCTGCATCACTTTTCCATGCGCCAATGGCGCACCCCGCACCCATGCAGCACAAGCTTTATCCGCGCCAAGTATAAAGTCGTAAAAGCGCAGGCGCATCCCTCCTTACAGTAACATTCGTGTTGTGCAAACCCTCCGTGCGCCACGCCATATTTCCTTTGGTGCACGAAAAGTTCCTGTTACACACTTTTCCCATGCGCCAAAGGGCGCACCAAATCACAATGTAACATGAAAAGTCCATGCGCCTTTGGCGCATCCTGTCTCCATGCAACACGCAACTTTCATGCGCCCTTTACTGAAATGCACTCTGCAGTATGCATGCGCCATGCGCCTTTGGCGCCAGTTTAACTTTTGCAACATCCTCTTCCTGTGCGCCCTACCTATTTTAGCCCTGTAAGCTGCAATTTTCCTGCGCCCTGGGCCTGAAAATCTCTAACTCTTTCTTCTGCTAACATTCCAATGGAAGATCAAATGGCTAATTCAACCTTTTCGGATTGGGTCTCGCTTCTTCTTCATGCAGATCAGCAACTGAGTTCGAAAGAACATATGTCTACATCCAGCAGGAGACCCACCAAACCAAAAGGAAAGGCCAAGCTTACAGAGGAAGAGATGAAGTACAAATATCAAAGGGTCAGAATGCCCGAGTCACGAGGCGAATGCGGCATGGACGTCGGAGACTCGAGTGGGGCATATCGACATGGAGGAATGCAGGCCGAACTCGAGAAAGTTCTGAGGAGTCCATGGATGGACAAACTAATAGGCAGTGCCCTGCACTTCGCCGGAGGAATCCCCGTCAGTGCCGTCAACAATGAATTTATGATGGTGGTTGCCCAGTGTTACAACAAAGACACAAGATGTGTCGAAAATAGTAAGGGCGAGGTAGTCATTAACCTCACTGCCCGTCATTTTGAGATCATACTCGGCATCCCTCACCACCGGCACTTTGTGGCCATTAGCCAAGCAGAGTGCATCAAGGCCTGGGAAGACAATGAAGACCAATGTATGCAGCTAATGAATGAAGTATATCTGAAAAATAAGAAGGTGGTAACCCGGTGGCCCCAAATCATCCACCGCAGTGACTTCTCAGAAGAGCTCAGTGATACCATCACCTTCCTGAGCAGGGTCTTCGGGCTTTCTGATGCCCATTACTTCCATAAATGGATGTTGCGCTACTTGGAAACAATGAACAAGAATTTTCCTGATCAGCGCTTTTGCTGGGGGGAAATTATAAGCAACACCATCTCCGAACAGCTACAACAATTCGGCACAACGGGAGTATTCCATATGAACTCCTACGTGGTCTACGCTGCAGCGTCAGAGAGGGATTATCCAGGCCTAACCCGGAGTGGAGTTTGGCCTCAGGTCAAAATATACGAGTATTATCCAGAATTAAGGCTGGAGAATAGCATCTCCCAGTTCACAAAAGTTAACGATGTGTTTTTCTATCACATCATCTGCCTGCTGAGGCCGAATATGACTCATAGTCGTACAACCAAAAACATAGTGGCAGCCACGGAGAAATGGGGAGCCCTGTTCACCCAATTTCCTACATTCACCTATCTAAGGGCTGCCAACTTTTTGGGAGAGCCAACCAGGCTACCAAGGTATGCTGGGCCTAAGCTGATTCTGCTGGAACTATCAAGGCAGCTGGTCACATACCACGAAAAATGCCTTAAAAGAAAGAAGGGTGGAACTCCTTTCCCCCTCACAGTGGGCCGATACACATGCTCTACCCACCACAAGGCGAAGGAAATGTTTGCAGAGCTGGAGTTACTCAATTTGAAGCATGACTTCCCAGCCAGGCCTACCTTCGACCCAAGGGGCTGCCTGCCAAGAGCAAAGCTTGATCCGATCCATGTTCCTCAGATCGAGGATATTTATATTGACGTCCTCCATGAGGTAGAGCTCAGAAGAAAGGATCATTCTCGCCTAGCATTGGCAGAAATCATCCAATATGGGGTAGCCATTGTCCCCAAAGGCTACCAAACAATAGAAGATGAAGTAGACAAGGTATATAATGATACAGATGGGGACGATTGGCCCTTCCCGGCCATTGATAGAACTAAAGCTCCTCAGACAATTGAGGAGAGGGTCAAGGAGACTTTGCGGAGGACAGAACATTGGTGCCGGATGAACGGCCTAATCTACCTCGGGGTTGATTTCACAACCTCCCCATTGGGCAACGCACCTTCACGATCTAAGAAGCAGCTTAAAGGCAAAGGTGTAGAAGGTGAATCCAGCACCATTCAGGAAGAAGCCCCTGAGAGTCCTCCTTCCGCGGCACCCGAGCAGGTAATATCTCTGGTCACACCAGAGAAAGAAGCAGAAGAGGAAGTTCCAATTGGCCCATCCACTCAGGATGTCGGCATTGCTACCACAACAGAGGTCCCTTCTATCCCTTCTTCTTCTCTTCCTTCCCCTCCTCGAGTGACTCAAGCGACCATCCCTTTGGTCATGTCCTCTGTCCCTTCTTCTACTCTTTCCCCTACTTCTTCGTCTATCTTCTCCTCCCTCGCTGATCTGTCCTCCTCCATTTCTTCCCTCATCTCCGGGCTCCCTTCCCTTCCTATGTCTTCGCTGCAGTTTCCCTTCCTCCCGTGGACACTTCTTCGGCTATTCTCTCAATGTCACCGCCGCGTGTCTCCACGTTTTTCCCCTCTTCTACTGTAGCTACCTCCTCCTCTGTCTCTGGTCCTTCTTCCATAGGACCAGCCTGGATCTCTCAGCAGCTAAGCCAGCAAAAGAGGAAAGTTCCCATCGCTCCGATGGACTTTTCAATGATCCCAGCCAAAGGGGCAAAGAAGCAGAAGCCTGTTACACGCTTCTCTAAAAGTGTTGCAGGTGAGAGAATCATGGAAATTGCATACCCCGATCCCCTCAAAGAGAAAAAGGATCTGTCTCCAATAGATTTCACTGTGACCCAAGTCACAATGGGGACATCTTCTGAAAGTCTCCAGGGGGAAGCTCTTTCCGCGGTTGACGCCCTCTGTCAAAAGCTTCAAGAGACGAAAGAAGAGAAAAGGCTACTAAAAGAGCAAAACAAATATCTGCTCCAAGCCTTACAGAAGATGGGTAGTGCGCCTCCCACAACTGCTGCCGAGACTTCTGAGCTTCTCAGCCAGGAGAAAATCAACGAATATGCAAAGATCGGTGAGCAGGGTATGGCCGTTTCCGCTTGGAGGAGCCAAATCCTCAAAGACAGCGAAAAAGTGATCGCCGAGTTCTCTGACTTATACCTGAATATCAGTAAGGCGAATAAAGAACTCCAAGCATTAGCAGGGCCCATATCAGAAGAGTTGGAACATGCCAGACTACAACACGAGGCCTTCCAACAAATGTTTGACTGTTCAGTCGAAGATCTGGTCAAGTTCGGCATCTTCGGCCATCCAAGGGCCCTCAACAAAATCATGTCCACTCTGGACTATCGGGTGGATCAGCTAGAATTTATTCTAGAAAAGATTGACAAGGTAAAGGAAGAGGCCCTGGATACAATGCATCAAATGGAGCGAATTGTTCTCAATATGTCTCCAGGGTTGCTCACTCCTTCCTTTACCTTAAGGTCAGCTGATGAAACCATCCGGATCTTCAAGGAGATCGCTTCTCAAGGAACGGGGCCAGAGGTCATATTTGACACTGAATCTATCAACAACCTGCTGGCCTGTAGGGACTTCGTCGGGTTCCTCATTGAGGTGGAGAAGGACTTTTCCAAACTCCTGGAGAAGCTTATAGATGAGCGGGAGACTTGTGAGGCAATAAGTGATAGGCACAAGGATCCTTCTCAGGATCAACTTGGGCCAATAATTAACAAGTTTTTGGAATACCGCGCTCAGTTCCATATCTCATCACCTGAGCAACATCAAAAGCAGGCTACCCCCTTTCGGCCACGCGGGTGATGACGACGAGTAGCTTCTTCTTCTTCTTCTTCTTCTTCTTCTTCTTTTTCTCTCTCTTCTCCGACTTTCTTGTTGAAATGTCTAAAGTATGTTGGCATGATGACATCATCCATGTTGCATCATGGGATGATGTCATCCATCAAGTTGTCAAAATTCAACATGACTTTTAGATATTTTGTAAATATCTTTGTAAATAGGTGGTTGGCTCCTTTTTGCCTTCTTTCCTTCTCCTCTTCTATATATATTGGAATACTTTTTGTATTCGGGGTGGACATTTTTTAGATGAAAATAGAAGTGAGGAGAGAAATACTTTGAGCTTTCTTGTAACAGAAGAAAACAGTAATACAAATATTGAGACTTTGTGCTGAATACCTGTGTTATGTGTCAGAACTTTCTTATGTTAGATCTGTACGTGTTTATTCTGTTAGATTCATATCTACTTTTCTGTCATTTTCTCATCAGTATTGCTTTGTTTATTTATGCAAGTAGGTTTGGCTTTGTTTACTACCAACCCAAAAACATAAATCTTCTGACCTTTCTACTTTGGAATTCATTTCTTTTCTTCCTTCGGACCTGCTCTTTCCTCTTCTTTCCTTTCCTTTCTTTTCACAATCGGAAACACCCCACTGGGATGAGATCCCAAACCCCCGAAGGCAGAATCTGTGAGACTTGCATAGATTCCTGCTGGTAGAATAGCAATAAACCAGTTTCGCTTTGCTGACTCAAAGAGGGGCTATGCCCTATACACTGTTGGCTCGTTTATCCATAGATCTACCCAAGTGACAGATTTTCGGACCAACAATACTATAGATTCATATAGGCAATATTGGGTGGCGTATATATAGGTAGCACCACCTAGACCTAGGTAGCTATATTTTACAATAGTTATTATGTAGAGGGATTATTTGCGGGGGTGAGGTCACAACATTAGAGTTGCATGCCTATCTCGTGCTCGGTCTTAGGTGACCACCTTGTAGGGATAGGTGATAATGTTATAGAGGAATTTGGCATAGGTGTAGGCACTGGAAGATGATGGGGGCCATATGGCCGCATTACATGCATACATTGCCACATTATAGGCATAGGTTTTCACCCTACATGGCCGGTTAGGCGTAGGCACAAGCTAGGGTTAGGGATGGTGGGTAGTAGCTTAGAAGATTACAGCCCAGTGGCCACTTTAAAGGTACATCTAGCAGTTGCATAGGCTCAAGTACAAGCACGAGCACACGCACTAGGACAGGGTCTCATATTACAGCAGATTGAGAAGAGGTCACAAGGTCGGTGGTCGGGGCCATTTGTATTGGGCCAGGGTCCTTAGAGAGGCATGATACCTCCATAGGTTATTTCTATGGCTAGTTACGAGGATAATGTGTCAAAGGCCGGGTATTACTGGATCATTTTATGGAGGAAAGTTTTCTATATATATATCATATCATGAGTATAGAGAAAAACATGCACCAACTAAGAGGACTAGGTCCGAGACTCATAGCTCTAGTAGTACGGGGTTTGTTGGCCCCACGATAGGTCGGTGAGGTTACCAACTCTCATAGGGCAAGCCCAAATGAGGGAAAGGAAAAGGATATGATGGGCGACGAAACCAGGGCCAAACAAGGGTATTGAAGATAATGGCAGAGGTGCAAGCCCTTCATGGGTTTGATACAGGGTGACATTTTTATTTTTGACATATATATCGTCTTGCGTACAAATATGTGAGATTGTACATTATATTTTTTTATATATGGTTATTTTTATACCTATGTATATATGTATTGATACACAGACACTCCCCTTTTATATTTGATTATGATATTGGATTGATGATGTACTTGGTTTCATTTCCATTATATTGTTATTATGGAAACTTAACTTGATGGATGTTGTAGGTTTTGTTTGTAGGCTATAGAAACTAGGTAAGGTTAGGCATGGTTGAGTTAATATAGGAATGGTGGATTTAGTATGAATTTATAAGTTTTAGGCATGATGGAGTTAGTATGAATTTAGAAGGTTTAGGCATGATGGAGTTGGAAATGTATAAGTTTTGTTATCATGGAAATCAAATTATGTGAGGCATGGTTGAGTCATAGTTAGGCATGGTGGAATCAGGTTTTAGGTATGGTGGAGTCATGGTGGCTATGATGTGGTTGTACATGGTGTGGTTGATTGTTTATGTTAAATATGAAAATGAAATGATGTTAAGGTAAAATGGTTTTAATTTCCAACATATTGATATTATGGAAACTAGGTTGTTTAGGCATGGTTGAGTCTACTTTGTGTTGAGTCAATTTAATTTCCAAGTTATTGACATGATGGAAAATAAATGATGAGGTATATATGATGTATGGTTTGATTTAAAGTTAACTTCCAAATTATTGTGGTTATAGAATCTAAGTGTTTCTTTGGTGTGGGAAAATGATGATGGGGGTAAAGGGTAGCGAGCTAATCTTGAAGGGCCCCGTGTCCTAAATTTTTGCTGCATAGCCCTTGCAAAAAAGGAACCTCGGGCTGATGTAGTTCTCCCATAGGATAGGGAAGAATGAGATTAGGTAGATGCGTAGGTTGAATTGTTTAGGTTTGGTTAAATGGGCAAGGTAAGTTAGGTATCATTATGTTTAAGTTGATTAGGCATGGTGGAGTCTAGATAATTAGGTATGGTGGAGTCTAGGTTGATTAGGTATGGTTGAGATTGGGTTGATTGGGCTTGGTTGAGGTTAGGTAAATTAGGTAAGATAGAATGTGTAAGATGACTTGATTTGAGTGGATGATGACTGTAAAATTTAGGTAAAAGGAAGAAATCCCAGAAATTAAGTATCAAAGTTCTTATCAATTGTAAAAGAATCAATAAATATGCAGATAAGGGAACTATAGAAAAGGTGAAAATAAACCGTAAGTTGTAAGAACCATTATGAGTACAACATACTCAAGATATAATTCAGAACTTAAGACCCTAAAGGTATTGCATGATTGAACTTTCTAGGGATGAAAGAAGCTATAGGATTACGAAGTCTTGCATGTGTGCCACATCCCTTGAGTAGGTAAAAGAAAAGAAATAAGGTGAGGTGAGGTGGAATGGGTTGTTTAGCACAACCTTTTATGAGACAACATGCCTCTTCTACAAGATACCCAAAACCGTAATAGGAAATTCCATGACTATAAAGTTATATTTTTATTATTTTTCTTTTATTTTGCCTTTTTGCTTTAGCTCTACATAAGTTGATCGATGCGGGAGGTCTATGTGGGATGAATAGAATATCTCCTTGAGGTCTTCGTGAATCTGATCAATGCGAAAGCTTCATATTACTTTATTTATTTTTAAAAAATAGTCTTCTTTTTTGATAGATTATGTACAATTAGGCTAATGTTTTATAGTTGTTCTTCATGGGAGTAGTCTATTTATAGTAGAAAGATATAAAGATAGATGTCCTTTTGAGGGATTCATCTATTTATAATAAATTTGACTCAAGGATTTGAATTTTAATATCCCATATATTTATTTTGAATTTTTATACTTTTAGGTCATGGAAAAGACTATAAATGAGTATAGGATTCTTTTATGAAGGAAAAAGCATAGCATGCAAATGTTAACTATGAAAGAGAGGTTTTAACAGATGAATGACCATGGGATTCCATCCTAAAAGGATAAAAATATCTATGAGACTAATGCCATGAGTAGATCCATGGTACTCATATTTAAGACAAGGCTGAAAGGTGACGGATAACCACTATGCATTAAGAGAAGAAGATATTTGGAAAGACAAAGAGAAAAGTGTGGAATCTAACTCCTTTAAACACAAACCAAACTTGCATAAAATAAATCACACTTGCAGAAATTTAAAGGCACACTTGCAGAAATAAAGGCACACTTTACAGAAATAAAGTTTGCATGAAATAAATCACACTTGCATGAAGGAAATCAAACTTGCAGGAATAAAAACACACTTGCATAAATTGAAATTGTTGAATTGAAATAAACATAATTAAATGAAACACCTGCAGGTTCACAACAACTAATTTTCACAATACAAAGATAAAAACAATACAACAAAATGAATTACAGACAAATGAATAAACATAAACATAAATACACATATCCATCTTCCTTGAAATGAGTGGCCAACTCATTCCTTGGAAGAGGATTTAAATCATACTTCCAAGATTTTAAAACTACAAAATATTTGAGAGGAAAGAACAAATCTTTATTTCTTGGGAGAAAAAATTACATATCTCAGTGTGGAAGGTTGCATTTATAATTCATGCATCCAACCAACTCCTTATTTTAGGAAATACAATATGATCTTATCTTTATTCCAATCCTAACAACTAAGATCTCCATCTCCACAAAATATGGAGAGAGATATATTATTGGAGTCAAATCTTATCTTACTTATTTTAGGAAGATTTGCTCCCAAATCTTCTCCTTGATTTTTGGTAACAAGAATCACAATGATTTTATTCTCCTACATTATTGGAAGGAGGTTTTTCCTCAAAATATGATTTTGACCAAATACCTTTCCCAGATTTTCCATTTGACTTTGTTGTTTTTTATTGTGGAACTTTTGACGCTTGTCTGATACACTTTTTCCTCGGACTATGAGTTCACTAAAAGTTAGATTTATCTTCATTGGTAAAACCTGTAGAAAATATGAATGAGGTTTTTTTAAACACATTTCTATGAAAAAAACCTCTCTCATTTTCCATTTGACTTTTTTTTTTTTATGGAACTTTTAGTGCTCATCTGATACACTTTTCCTCGGACTACAGCTCACTAAAAGTTAGATTTCTCTTCATTGGTAAAACCTGTAGAAAATATGAATGAGGTTTTTGTTAAAAACATTTCTATGAACAAAAACCTCTCTCATATTTTCCATTTGACTTTTTTTTTTTTATGGAACTTTTAGTGCTCATCTGATACACTTTTCCTTGGACTGCAACTCACTAAAAGTTAGATTTCTCTTCATTGGTAAAACCTATAGAAAATATGAATGAGGTTTTGTTAAAACATTTCTATGAACAAAAACCTCTCTCATATTTCCCATTGGATTCTCTATTTTTTACAATTCCTCAAAAACTGTCATTCCATTGATGTAGGTTCCAGCTAACGTTACTCTATTGATGCTAGTTCTTTGCTAACTCCAATGTTCTCATGAGTTCTAACGTTAACTTTCTTTGTTGATATAAAAATTTTTCAAGCTAAATTAATGGTTCCATAAGCTAACATTATAGTTAACTAAGCTAACTATTAGTAGTTCGAGCTAACAATCAATGTTCGAGCTAAAACTTTGAAAATAGGTTCAAGTTCGAGCTAACTAAACTCTATTGATGTAAGTTTTAGAAGCTAACTCTGTAATGGTTCTAAGAGCTAAATTACTTTTTTTGTGTTTCTAGTTAAAAACTCAATGGTTTTCTAGAGCTAACTTACAGTTCGAACTAACTTGCAGTGAGTTCCAAGTAAACTTGAGCTAACTAACTAAATGTTACGGAGCTAACTAAAACAACTATAACTTTTGCATGCAATCTCGGATTGAGATGATTCTTTTTTTGACTTGCATAATTTTTTGAGAGGAATCTGAATATGAAATCATATTTGAGTTTAGATGTATTGTTCATGATCAATTCCATTTTTCCCAATACTAGCATTATCTTTCCTTTATGGCCTACATACACAAGACTTTGCATCTTTTCCCAAATAATCAATAGGATTAGTCAACAAAATAGATAAAAAATATTTCTAAAGAATGAACAAGATATATATCCTATATTCTATCTTAAGAAAACTATAAGTTCCTAGATTACATTTAAATCCACTTTCAAAGGTAACTTGGAAGGACAAAATAATGGTAATTTATGGCCAATTTATGGCCTCATCATTGCCCCACACTTAATCTTATGCATGTCCTCATGCATTATATTATTATCTCCTCTTCTTAGAGTCTTCTCACATTGAGGATTGCATTATGCTTGTGGATCTCTTGTGATCTTTTTTATTTCATTATTTTTTACGAGCAGGTTCTTGTGTGATCTCCTTCATTTTGTTTTTTTTTTTTTTTTTTGAGTTCTTGTGTGGATCTCTTTCTTGCATTTTTTTCTTTCTTTTCTTTTACTGTAGAGTTCTTGTGTGGATCTCCTTTTTTGATTTTTATTTTCTTTTTTTTTACAATAGTTCTTGTGTGGATCTCCTTCTGTTGTTTTTTTTTTTTTACTTTCTTGTGTGGATCTCCTTCTTGTTACTTTTATCTCCTTTTTTTACAATAGTTCTTTTGTGGATTCCTTTTTCACACAATTTTTTGGATTTTCTTTTATAACTTTAGGTTCTTGTGTGATCTCCTTCTTTCTTTCTTTTACAACAAGTTCTTGTGTGGATCTCCTTTTTTTTTTTTTTCTTTCTTTCTTTTACAAGTTTCTTGTGTGGATCTCCTTCTTTTTTTTTTTTTTTTCTTTTACAAATAGGTTCTTGTGTGGATCTCCTTTTGTTGTTTTTATTTTTTTTTTAACAGGTTCTTGTGTGGATCTCTTTTTTTTTTTTTTTTTTTTTTTTATAACAGAGGTTCTTGTGTGGATCTCCTTCTTTTTTTTGATTTTATTTCTTTTACTGACAGGTTCTTGTGTGGATCTCCTTCTACTTTTTTGATCTTTTTTCTTTTATAGTAGGTTCTTGTGTGGATCTCCTTTTGTTGTGTCTCATATTTAAAATCAAAATGCATACCTCATGTGCTTCTCCTTCTCTCCCACACTAAGCTCATGCATGTCCTCATGCATGTTGTTTATTCATGGCTTTGCCCATAAATTAGACTCTAAAAGTTTGATTGCAAAGAGGTGCACATATATTTTTCATATTTGTAAGTAGGGAGATATGAATTTTATCTTGCCTTCCTTGGAGATCTTAAAAGTGGATCTAGTTGTAATAAAAAAACTTACAAGAAAGCTTAAAAATAAAATAGTAGAACAAAATAACTTGATCATACCTCTAGTTGTCTTTGTCATCCTATTGTTAACATGGTCAAATAGTGCGAGAAGAAAGCCACCAGGTAATAGTTGATTTCCTTTGAAGAAGAGTTGCCCCCCTTTTTTTTTTTGATTGGGTTTTCCAATCAAGATGGTTTTCAATTAAAGTTTTTTTTTTGTCAAATTTTTTTTTGCCTTTGATTGGCTATGAGTTGGTTTTCCAATCAAAGTTTTTTTATTTTTTTTTTTTTTGGCCTTTGATTGGCTAGCAAGTTGGTTTTCCAATCAAAGTTTTTTTTTTTTTTTTTTTTTTAAAATGATAGCATGAGAAGGATTAGAGAAAAATTTGATCCATCATCATAACTATATTCATCAAAGTACAACTTGTGTAAAATAGGAAGCAATGTCTGAGATCTCATAAAAACCTCTTTGCATACTTGGTAACTCTAAGAAGATTTCCAAAAATTGTGTAGACAATTTCTAGGTCTTCAAAGCCCAACTTGAATTGTGCATTATCAGAATCACCATAGTAATCTTCAAATCCCAAACTAGTGATCTCAGAGATGGATTGTGTTATGTATCATGGGTCCCTCCAAAATGCTCCTTGGTTGATATTGTTGGTGCTCAAAAATCTGCATGTTGGTACCAAGAACAAACTCTGAAATTCTATGTGTGTTAGCATGTTAGGAAAAAAAAAATTTTTTTCCTTGATATTCACAATAATTGCTTCTTAATGTTATACAAGCATATACAAAAATGAAGAAATTGAAAGACATGAAAACAAATTTTTTTCTAATGGATATGGTTCAGGGATTGAATTTTATTATGGGATGAAAAACTAATTTGGATGGGTGGATTTATTATGAGTGGGTTTTTATTTTGGCTCTAATGAAATCCCTGAATATGGATGGAGTTAATTAGAAATGCTACCACTTCATTATTACAAACTGGATAAGCCAATTTTTTACTAAGGTTATGTGTAATAAGATCACTTGAGTTGTTAGTTGATACAAGGGAAATGGTGGTGGTTATCAAGAATGACATATGATATTTCATCAACTGGATCTACTTCCAGATTCAATATCATATTCTACCATTTCCAGATCTGAATTCTTTGTTCATACCATTATACCTTCTTGATCAAACATCACAGTCATTTTCTTATACACAGAGTTAGTTTGTGGGGAGATAAATATTTACAATCTAATATTCCTAATTGCAAAAATGAAATTTTAATCTACTTGTAGGAAATAAAAGTCTAAAGAAACTACTTACCAAATACTTCTATCACATAAAATTTTCTAAAAGGTATTCTATTGTCACTAGAATATTCTTTTAGAGAACTCTGAATCTCCTAATAACACCGTGTCCCGGAAATGATGCCAAAATGATGAGGTCATCAATCCTCACCATTAATAATGTCAATCCAGGGGCTGGTGTCCAATGGTTGTATGCATTAAGAGAAGAAGATCTTTGGAAAATAACTCCTTTAAACACAAACCAAACTTGCATAAAATAAATCACACTTGCAAAAATTTAAAGGCACACTTGCAGAAATAAAGTTTGCATGAAATAAATCACACTTGCATGAAGGAAATCACACTTGCAGAAATAAAAACACACTTGCATAAATTGAAATTGTTGAATTGGAAATAAACATAATTAAATGAAACACCTACAGGTTCACAATAGACTGAATTTTCACAATACAAAGATAAAAACAATACAACAAAATGAATTACAGAAAAATGAATAAACATAAACATAAATACATAGATCCATCTTCCTTGAAATGAGTGGCCAACTCATTCCTTGGAAGATGATTTAAATCATACTTCTGAGATTTTAAAACTACAGAATATTTGAGAGGAAAGAACATATCTTTATTTCTTGGGAGAAAAAAGAATTACATATCTCAGTGTGGAAGGTTGCATTTATAATTCATGCATCCAACCAACTCCTTATTTTAGGAAATACAATCTGATCTTATCTTTATTCCAATCCTAACAACTAAGATCTCCATCTCCACAAAATATGGAGAGAGATATATTATTGAGTCAAATCTTATCTTACTTATTTTAGGAAGATTTGCTCCCAAATCTTCTCCTTGCTTTTGGTAACAAGAATCACAATGATTTTATTCTCCTACATTATTGGAAGGAGGTTTTTCCTCAAAATATGATTTTGACCAAATACCTTTCCTAGATTTTCCATTTGACTTTGTTGTTTTTATTGTGGAACTTTTGACGCTTATCTATATACACTTTTTCCTCGATTACAGTTCACTAAAAGTTAGATTTCTCTTCATTGGTAAAACTTGTAGCAAATATGAATGAGGTTTTTGTTAAACACATTTCTATGAACAAAAACCTCTCTCATATTTTCCATTTGACTTTTTTTTTTTTTTATGGAACTTTTAGTGCTCATCTGATACACTTTTCCTCAGACTATAACTCACTAAAAGTTAGATTTCTCTTCATTGGTAAAACCTATAGAAAATATGAATGAGGTTTTTTTAAAAAATTTCTATGAACAAAAACCTCTCTCATATTTTCCATTTGACTTTTTTGTTTCTATTTATGGAACTTTTAGTGCTCATCTGATACACTTTTTCCTCGGACTGCAACTCACTAAAAGTTAGATTTCTCTTCATTGGTAAAACTTGTAGAAAATATGAATGAGGTTTTGTTAAAAATTTCTATGAACAAAAAAATCTCTCTCATATTTCCCATTGGATTCTCTGATTTTTCACAATTCCTCAAAAATTGTCATTCCATTGATGTAGGTTCCAGAGCTAACGTTACTCTATTGATGTAGGTTCTGAAGCTAACTCCAATGGTTCCAGAGCTAACTTACTTTTTGATGTAGGTTTTTGAGCTAAATCTAATGGTTTTGAGCTAATTATAGGTTTCTAGAGCTAAATTGATGATTTTAAGCTCTCAATGGTTCCTAAGCTTTAATGTTGTAAAACTTGTCCACTATTTTAGAGCTAACTTTTGCAAGTTAATTCTATAATTAACGGTTTTGAACTAAATTACTCTTGATGCAGTTCCAGAGAACTAACTCCAATGGTTCTGAAGCTAACATTACTTTGTTGATGCAAGTTTAAGCTAAATCCAATGGTTCTAAACTAAATGTTATAGGTTCCAGAGCTAAATCCAATGGTTCTGGAGCTAAATTGTAGTTTTAGAGCTAAATCTTTGGAGTTCTAACTAACTCTAATGGTTCTAAGCTAACTAAAATAACTATAAATTTTGCATGCGATCTCGGATTGAGATGATTCTTTTTTGAACTTGCATAATTTTCTGAGAGGAATCTGAATATGAAATCATATTTGAGTTTAGATGTACTATTCATGATCAATTCCATTTTCCCAATACTAGCATTATCTTTCCTTTATGGCTGCATACACAAGACTTTGCATCTTTTCCCAAATAATCAATAGGATTAGTCAACAAAATAGATAACAAAATATTTCTAAAGAATGAATTTAAAGATATATATATATATATATATATTCTATCTCTATCTTAAAAAAACTATAAGTTCCTAGATTACATTTAAATAGGTAGAATTGAAAGGGAAAGGTAGTCAACAAACTGCTTATACCAAATGTCACATGGGTTAGTTTAAATTTTTCCTACAAAATTAACGTCTTGGAATAGATAAAGGGTGATTACAACCTTTGTATTATGACAAAAAAATTGGGTCCGAAGGGGAAGTGAGTATTTTGGAAGTAAGACAAGCCATGGTGTCCATAAATTTGTTAGTGGAATGTGGGTGGTTTGAAGTTCATAATGGTCAAATGTAGTCAAAAACATGTTAACGTGATGTTTATACTTTTGAAGTACCTCGCTCGACAATCGGTATAGACCATTGACTTGGTTCAAAACCAGTTGAGATTCACCAAAAATATTAATGGATTTAACATCTAAGGCTATGGTATTTTTAAGACCTAATACGAGTGCTTCGTATTTGGTAATGTTGTTAGTGCATTCAAATTTAGTTTGAAATATAATGGCATAGGCTCACTATGAAAAGGAACGAGGATAACCCCTATGCCACCTTGAAACTAACATTTGGAACCATCAAAGAATAAGGTCATCTGATAAATGATGTCATCAAGGGAGAGGGTAACAATGGATTCATCAAGAAAATCAAAGTTAGAGGGTTGATTTCCAGAAAGAGGTGCATCTATAATTGGTCAACAATGGTTTGTCCTTTGAAAAAAATTTGATGGATGAATTCAAGATGGAAGTTATGGCATCATTAAATGAATACAACATAATTGGGCTATTTGGTCAAATTGGAAGGGATACGCATTTTTTTATATGTTTGGGAGGAGATGATGTTGATACTTAGCATCGTCATTGATCATAACATGTCAAATGCATGTATTATCAATGTAGAAAAATATGAATATGGTGAGGTTAGGATCATCTAATTAGAGAGGAACAATCTCGTCATCGGAGAAACTAAGAGAAGCTCTTGTTATCCAAAATTCACCCCCAGGGTAATTTTGATAACATGCATCAGATTATTTGGTCCCAAGAAAGTAAGATTGATTCGAAGCCCAAAATCATGTTTTTAGATCCCTCTGCCTTTTCTAACTCCCACACCCAAGAAGAAATCCCAACGAGTTGAGAAAATGGAAGAAATGCAAAAAATAAGGTTGCAGGACTGTGTTAAGGCATTTCAGTGTCCGAAGGGTTCGAGAGTAAATGCTTGAGAGGTTCATCAGTACTCAAGCTTGGGGCCAAAAAAATGAAGAAAATTAGCTAAGTCCTAGTCCAAGTGGTCGGGGACAGGTTGGGACGTCGGACGCGTGGGACCCGCCGAATCGGCCGAAAGAGGGGAAAATTGCCTAAGTCTTTTGTTTCGGGCATCCGTCAATGACAAACTAGACAAAGGTACACGTGGGACATGGATCGGCCGGTTTGGCGAAGTCAGTCCATTTCGGGTGGTTTGGAGATATTTATCCCCGTAGTCCAGGGCACTGGGACAAAGGTACGTGAGGTACGTGTGGGGCGCGAATCGGCCGATTTGCACGCAAGAAGGTCCATTTCGAGCGGTTCGGAGGTTTTCATCCGGGACAACCGGGAAAAAAGTACACATGGGACATGTGGGATGTGAAAAGGTGAAATGTCCTAAAAGAGACAAGGAGGCCTGTGGACGAATCAAAATGTGCCACGTGTCGAAGATTGAAAAGTTCTTGTCAAGTGTTTGGGCGCAAGGTAAAAATGCACCCCTCAAGCCCGAACCAATAAAATAGTGCCACGTGTCCAAGTTTAAGAGCCCAAAAGGAATTTTCGAGGATGAACACGTGGATGAATTATAGCCTAACACGTGTCATCCAAGTGGCGAGTGCGGGAAAAATTCAAATATTTTCCTGCCGATCCGTTTTGGCCTGCTTTTGCCCTAAATCTTGACGCCATACCTTTCGATCCAGAGCTCGATTTTGCGTTCTTTATATCAATGGAAATCTTGTGAAATTCTCTACATGATTCCAAGGTCAATCTTGCATTTTGGTTCAGTTCGGAGAGAAAAATCAAGAAACGTCTCGGCACGTGGTAATCACTGTGAATCGACGCGTTTCAACAACCAATTTTAATGCAAAATGGGTCGCATTCTTCTCCAAAGCATGGCCAAAAATGTCGGGGCATGGAGTGCGTAAGGATGCCCATGTTGTTTTAATGCATCTCAATTCAATGAGGAATGGCTTCCACATTTTTTCATGTTTTCTCTCTCCGGCTCGACCCATGCATTATAAATAGCCGATTTGGCTCATTCTCTGGGGAACATTTCTTTGGATAGCAAGCTTCTTCTTTCACCTTCACAGGGATTTTGCAAGTATCAGACCTCTTCTAAAATTCTAACAAGTTTTCTGCCTCTTTGATGTTGTAATGAAGGAATTTTGACAATGGAAATGACAATGCGTGCTCTGTGACCGTTTCTTCCTCTGCTTGTTTGTGTTGCTTGTTTCATTTCGATCTTTGATTACATCTTATCACCTGTACATGATGTTTTATGTTGCATTTTATGATCTTTGTCTATCTCTAGAACAAGAAAAGTGTTCACCACTCCTCCTTTGGTGTATCACCCGTTAGTTTAGTTTCTTTTTTTCAATTTCTATCTCTGTCTCCTTGGATTTTAGAGTAGGATTAGGTTTCAAACCTCTGCCAATAGTGCAAATAATAGATCTCGATCATAGGAGTTTGAGGAACCAGCATCTAATCTAGAGATTCCTCTCCCATTTTGCAAGTCCCACACTTGGAGAGAGGTTTCAATGTTGTGGCAATCGCACCGATGCCTAAAACATCAACCTAGAAGCCCGATGTGCATCCAGGGGTGCTGCAGATTTGCACTAATAGTTTTGGCACGCCCGGTGGGACCTTAGAGGTCTTTCACTTTATCTTTGACAGGTTGGTGTGTTCCTGTTAAAGATTCAGCCTTTTGGAGGCACTTTCAAAAGCACATCTAGCGACTCCATCTGATAAATAACTCATTATCCGAAAGTTCTGGACCCATTTTCCATCCATTTCCATCCATCTTTCTTTCCATCTCTTTCATTCTTTTCCATTCCATGAAGTTGTGCAATCATGACTTCATTTCCATCATGGAATTCACATTTACAACAGCAGCATATCACACCTCCAACATGTTTTACAAATCCTCCAAATCAACATTTTGGTCAAATTCAAAATCAGCATGTCTACCCATATGAGCAGTAGTACCAAAGTCAGTTTGGTTGTGAAGCACATCAAGAGCAAGGGTACGCATGCAATGAAGACAATCAAATGGAAGATGCAGATTTTGTGGAAAAAATCCAAAAGATGGAGGAAAATATGGTGCAATCAAGAGCAACAACTCAAATGAAGGCTTTTAGAATTGGTTGCAGGACTCCTTGTCCATGGGGAGGCCCTTTTCCAAGACACTTCAGCCCTCAGGAGAAGCTGGACTTCATGATGAAGATGTTGCCCCAACTTGCACAATGGACAGTAGAAATAGAGGCCTATACACTTGGTGTTGAACAACCTTGTCAATGGGTAAGTTCTACACCATCATCTGGTTTTTCTCTTCCCATTACTCAAGCAGATCATCTCATTCAGAATTTCAAATTCTAGATCCAGTCAATGCTGCCCTAGGAGTTAATTCCATTTCTCCATTCCCTAGTCTTCCACCACATCTCGATTCTTCTGTCCTTTTTCCTTCCAAACAGCCATTCCCTCCAAAGAAACAAGAGTTTCTACCTCCTCCACCACCATGAAAAATTTCCAAATCAATTGAGTTACAATCCACTTCTCCTCTTGCATTCCCAAATCCATGTTGGGAGGATAAAAATCAGAATGTCAGTCAAGGAAAACAGCAGCAGAAAGAAGAGCCAAACAAAGATAAAGAAATTCAAAGTCTGAAGAGTTGGGCTCTTAAATTTGGGATGACAAAGATCCCCTTGATGGTTAAGCCTTCAGAAGAGGTCGGAGTTGGAGAACAAGTAGTGGTTAGGACTGATTTTGTGGCAAAGAAAGAAGAGAAAAAAGAAGAAGCGGATCAGCGATCGGTTTGCCCAGAAAGTAGTGTCCATGTTGGCACTCTATTTAAAGGAAATGCTGATTCAATTCAAGTTTCACAATCAGCCATAGAGGAAGAAAGCTCTGAAGAAGATCCTACAGTCCCAACTTGTCCTCTAGAGCAGCAGATCGAAGAGTTTGACTTAACGAACTTCGTGCTAGAGGAAGAGTTCTATCAAGAGTAGGATTGTCTTCAAGTAGTAGAAGAGGGAGAAGCTACTTCAAATCCAAAAGAAGAGGAGCACATTCTAGTTGTGGAGGAGAAAATTGCAGATCCAAGGGCTTTGAGCACAAAGCGAGGCTACAAGAGAACCTTCGCTTCTTCTTTCTACTTCATCTCTCTCAAGTTCTAGTGTTGAAGAAGAGTTTGACCTCTCAAACTCAATGTTGGAGGATGAAAGAAACCATGATGATCAAATTCACGAGATCAAGAGGACACCATGGAGGAAGTTGAGCATTTGCAGTGGGACAACAATAAGGTAGTGTTATCCAAATTTCACCCCCTGGGTAAATTTGATAACATGCATCGAATATTCGGTCCTGGCAAGTAGGTTGATCCAGGAAAATCGTGAAAATTGACTAAGTCTTGCACAAGGAGCACCGTGTCAAATGGGATAGAAAGACGTGGATCGGCTGAAAAGCCTCCGCGGCCCGCCCAAGCATTTGGGACAATCGGGCCGGGCAGAAGTACGCTGGCGGTGCGAGAAGCCGATCCGGCCCAGAAGAGGAAGAAAAACAACTAAGTGTTGCTCGGGACATTCGAGACAAAAGGCGCGAACCGGATGAATCTAGGTGAAAAGAGTCAAGTCACTCTGAAAAGCATTTGGGACATCTGGGGACAAAAGGCGCGAACCGCCGAACCAGGCGAACCGGAAGAATTTGTCCCGGGAGGCACTAGGACATTTGGGACAAATGGACGCGAACCGGCCGGTTTGGCCGAAATCAGCACAAGGAGCACTGTGCCAAATGGGACAAAAAGACGCGAAAGGCGCGAGAGCCGGCAGGTCCGAGGACCAATCAACGCATGACACGTGTCTCAAGGGGAAAGGTCGAGAAAAGTCAAAGGGGCGAAGTTTTCGACCGATCGTAACCAATAAAATAGCACCACGTGTCCCAACAGGGCCCACAAGGAAATTTCAAAAGGAAAGCCCACGAAAGTCGAGAGAGAGAAATTTCTCATCCAATCAGCACGTGCCACGTGTCATCCAGTGGCAGAGCACGGAAATATTTCAAAACGCTTTTTCACCTGCTTACTGCCCTAAATCTTCGATCACCATAACTTTCGATCCAAAGCTCGGATTTGCACGCTCTTTATATCAACGGAAAGCTGATGAAATCCTCTACACGATTCCAGTGTCAATCTTGTGTTTTAGAGCAGTCTAGAGGAGAAAATTGAGAAATGGATCTGACATGTGTTCATGGCCGAAATGACATTCCAAAGTGACCAGTTTAATGCGAGAATGGGTCGTATTCTCCTGTAATCCAATCAAAGTGACAGGGTATGGGTTTGTAAGGTCCCCATGCCATTTTAATGCACTGCGATCAAGAAAGAATGGGCTCCCATGCTTTTGTACGTTTTATGTCTCCTGGGTTCGACCCATGTAATGTAAAAAGCCAGATTTGGCTCATTCCGAAAGGGGGGAACATTTTTGGGCATAGCAGACTTCTTCTTTCACCGCCAACAAGTGATTGATGAAGGATCGACCTATCCAAGGATCAGTGAACAGCTTTCTTTTACCTCTCGAGGGTGTAATGCGTGTTTTTGACATTGAAGTCATAATGCAAGCTCATGTGAATGGGTTTCACTCCTCTGTTTGTATTATTTGCTTGATTTCGATATTAAATTATACATTATCACTGTGTATGTTCTATGTTGTGAACCTTGGTCTCGTGTCTATTTGCATGACAAATATGTTTCACCACTCCCTTTGGTGCATCACCATCTTTAGTTAGTTTCAATTTTACACTTCTACCCATGTCTCCTTGCAGCAAGTTAGAACAGATTAGGATCTAAACCTCTGTAGTTTTGCAAAATATAGAACTAAGTCATAGGAGTTTGAGGAACCAGCCTCTAACTGGAGATTCCTCTCTCGGGCCACAAGTCCCCACGCTTGGAGAGAGGTTTCCATGTTGTACAATCACACCGGATGCTGAGTGATTAACCTAGAACCCCGATCTGCATCCGGGGGTGTTGTGAGTCTCAGCAACAACGGGTAGTTTATCTATCGATTTAGAGGATTGTTTTGATGAAGAAGAACCGGTTGAGTTTCCACCATTCTCTCTTTCATCATCCATGTTCCAAATACTTGAGCTCGCGGTCATGAAGGAGAACATTCATTTGCGGCAGCAGCCGCATCTTATAGCAGCTCTTTCGAACTAAGATTGAAGATTTTAATCTTTCATGTCCTTCATTGGAGGAAGAGAAAGGGCACAAAGATTCTACCATTGCTTCCACACCATCCATTCAAGAAGGTCTACAAGAAGACTCCATTTTTGGAGTTGAAAATCAGAGCTATGGGCATATCAAACGGACCATACCTTGCCCAATCAGGTATTTGGCTTTATTGGAGCCAAAGGAGAAGTCACAACCAGTCATGCTTGCTTCTGAGCATGAGGATGAGCTACAAAGAACCAAAGATCAGCTGTCATACCTCTCCAATCCAAATGTAGAACAACTAAAAGAGGTATTGAATTTGCCTTCAGCTGATACCTTGATGATTTGGGTGGAAGACCAGCTTCTTGTTGATTTTCCATTCATCCAATCAGCCATGTTCAGTGCCAAATCAGTTGCATGGTTGCCAATTTTGAAGAAAGGAAGCTATTTTGCACAACCAGTTGTGGGGTTTGTTTAGCTTACCTTTTCTTCTAGTTAGAATAGAGTAGGTAGGTTTTCTTTCAGTAAAAGAAGTGCTTGTGCACACTTTGCATGTTCCATTTGGAGCATGTATGATTTTCAATTTTGTACATAGTTTTTGTGGTGCTGGTTTTGCTCTTGCGGTCCATTTCAAAGGGTTTCCAAGTGGCTCGAGATGAGGTTTTCAAAGTTCGAGATCAGTTGGTTTGCCAGGTGCTACAACTCATGACTCCATTCCCAATGGATGCTTAAGGTAATCCGGTAACTTCATCCAAAGCAAGTGATGACCCCGCTGAGTCGCTAAAATTGTTATCCAAAATTCACCCCTGGGTAATTTTGATAACATGCATTAGATTATTCATCTAAGCAAGTAAGATTGATTCGAGGCCCAAAATCATGTTTTTAAGGGTCCCTCGGCCTTTCTAACTCCCCACCCAAGAAGAAATCCCAACAAGTTGAGAAAATGGAAGAAATGCAAAAATAAGGTTGCGAGGATCGTGTTAAGGCATTTCGGTCCAAGGGTTCGGTCGATCGAGGTTCATTGTACCAAGCTTGGGGCCGAAAAATGAAGAAAATCAACTAAGTCCTAGTCCAGCGGTCCTGGGCAGCTTGGGACGCGTCGGGGCGCGTGGGACACGAAAAGTCAATCGGCCAAAAGAGGGAAAAATTGCCTAAGTCTTTTGTTTCGGGCGATCCAGGGACAATTGGGACAAAGGTATGTGCGGGACACGGATCGGTGGTTTGGCGCAAGTTGGTCCATTTCGGTGGTTCGAGAGATATTTTTCCGGCGATCTGGGGACAGGTTGGGAAAAAGGTATGCGAGGTATGCGTGGGGCGCGAATCGGCCGGTTTTCCGCAAGAAGGTCCATTTCGGGCGGTTCGGAGGTTTTCGTAAATGCAGGACACTGGGACAAAGAGTACGCATGGGACATGCAGGACGTGAAATGGTGAAATGGCCGAAAAGAGACAAGGAGGCCCGCAGACGAATCAGAATGTGCCACGTGTTAGAAGGTTGAAAAGTTGCTAAGTGTTTGGCGCAAGATAAAAATGCGCCCTCAAGCCCGAACCAATAAAATAGTGCCACGTGTCTAAGTTTAAGGGCCTGAAATGAATTTTCGAGGATGAACCCGTGGATGAATCAGATCCCGACACGTGTCATCCAGTGGTAGAGCGCGGAAAAATTCAAATATTTTTCCGCCAATCCGTTTTGGCTGTTTTTTACCCTAAATCTTAAGATTGCCATAACTTTCGATCAGAGCTCGATTTTCATGTTCTTTATATCAATGAAAATCTGGTGAAATTATCTACATGATTCTCGGGGTCAATCTTGCATTTTGGTTCACTTTGGAGAGAGAAAATCAAGAAACATCTCTAGCATGTGGTAATGGCCAGAATCGACATTTCAACAACCAGCTTTTAATGTAAAATGGGTCGCATTCTTCTCCAAAGATGGCCAAAAATGTCGGGAATAGGTCCGTAAGGATACCCATGCTATTTTAATGCATCTGCATTTAATGAGGAATGGCTCCCACATTTTTCACATTTTCTCTCTCCCGGGCTCGACACATGCATCAGAATAGCCGATTTGGCTCATTCTCTGGGGGAACATTTCTTTGGATAGCAAGCTTCTTCTTTCACCTTCATGGGTGATTTTTGCAAGTATCAGACCTCTTCTAAAATTGTAATAGGTTTTCTGCCTCTTTGATGTTGTAATGAAGGGATTTTGACAATGGAAATGACAATGCAGGCTCTGTGACCAGTTTTCAGTCCTCTATTTGTGTTGCTTGTTTCATTTCAGACCTCTGATTACATCTTATCAGCCTGTGCATGATGTTTTATGTTTCATTTTATGATTTGTGTCTATCTCGTAGAATAAGAAGTGTTCACCACTCCTTTGGTGTATCACCCGTTAGTTTAGTTTCTTGATTGTACTTTCTATCTCTATCTCCTTGGATTTTAGAGTAGGATTAGGTTTCAAACCTCTGCAATATTGAAAATAATAGATCTCGATCGGAGGAGTTAGAGGAACCAGCCTCTAATTTGGAGATTCCTCTCTCACTTTGCAAGTCCCACACTTGGAGAGAGGTTTCAATGTTGTGCAATTGCACTGGATGCCTGAAACATCAACCTAGAAGCCTGATGTGCATCTAGGGGTGCTGCAGATTTACACTAATGAGCTACTTAATGAGTGGTAGTGGGAGAAGAAGGAGGAGGTAAAGTGGTAAGAGAGGAAATGTGATGAGGAGTGATAATGGTGGTAACAATTATGGGAACATTAGGTGGAACCTCAATAGATTGTAGGACCTCAATGAGGGCATGATGATGAGAATCAAAAGTTTAGATGAGGTTGTAGAGAGAGATATTTTCGGGGGTGATTGGTGAATTTATTTGATCATGGTGCGATGTGTGACTCTATCGAAATGGGGTATGCTAGTCCACGGATGGTGATTTTAGACACATGTGTAGATGGAATGTTAGGTAAAGGTTTAGTGGATTATTTTTCCATATTATATTTTCCTTTTTCCTTTTGTGTGCGAGTGGAAACTTGAACCATGTTAATCTAAGGAAGAGAGGGAGATGAATCACAAAAATTATAATGGTAAGAGGGAAAAAACCCGGTGTGGGATAAGAACCATGTGAAATAAGAATAGTGTACTAGAATTTCAATGGAGGTTTGGAAAGTTCTCTAATCTAGACCATATTGATCTCAAAGATCGGAGGTGGAAAATAAGGTTTTGGAGGTGGAGGTGAAGATTGCGGAATAAATATGGGGCAAGGTTGCATGATGAAAGGTGATGGTGGAATGGTAACTTCCTCCAAAAGATCGTTTTCTTCAAGAGCTCTTTGGGGAACATAGTTGAAGAAGAATATTCTTAAGGGCCTTATAGTTTTCAACATCATGTCCTGGCACATGATAATGGGTGCAAATATTAGTATCATCAAACCCTTCTGGTTTAGGTTTTAGTGGGTGGTACGGCTTAAGAGGTGGTAACATGATGATGGAGGTTTCTAAAAGGTTAGTGAGAATTTTAGCATAGGATCATGCTATGTGATCATAATGAGAGGTGAGAGTGGGTTTTGGTTGAGGTTTGGTTGAATTCTATGGAAGGGATACTATTGGAGGTGGAGTTGATTTAGATGTAGTTTTAGATGACTTCTATGGAAGAGAAACTACATGAGGTGGTGTTGGAGGTTGAGGAGATTTAACTACCTTTTTGGTAGGTAGTGTGGTTGTGGGCTTGGGTTATACCTTCTTGGGTAAAGGTGTCAAGGGTGTGCGTGAGGTAGAAGGGAATGCAACAGATATAAGGGGATGAGTTGTTGGACCCCTATAATATTAACCAAGTATAAAGGCATGTGGGCGCATAGGGTCCCAATTATGAAAAGGTGCGTAAGGCAAAAGCGCATGAAAGAAAGAGTTAAGGAAGCACATATCTTGCGTAACGCGTGAAAGGAGGCTCGAGACTTAGTCAATTTGGGCACCCAAGGTAGAACATGTGAAAAGCATGATCGGTTGTGCATAGATAAGATGCTAGCTTGGTGATAGGCTGGCCCAGAAAGAGCATGCCCTGGATGGAATCTTCTAGAAGATCATCATGAGATGGAGTGGAAAGCTCAGGCTTGGAGGAGCATGCTCACATAAAGTACCACATTCGACACTTGGTGCTAGATCTAAGGGCACTGGAAGGTGAGTTGGTAGTGCAGGAGAATTATAAATACAAGTGCTTGCGGAGTAAAAGATATATATCTAGAAGTATGAGGTATACCGGGTTAGGGAGTGAGCGGAGCTCTCCGAATGCACTGCAAGGGGATATTTGTATTCAGGAAAGAATGCACTAAGCATGGAGTTGTAATTTTTCATTTTCTGTTATCTTAGTTACATACATCCAGTGATATGCATGACTGCAGTCTACTCTCTATGACTCTCTGTAATGAATCAATGAATATAATGAGGTTACTTGTTATATATAGACATGGATATAAATGGTTTTAATGCACATTTCTCTCATATGAGTTCTCTTTCCTTTCATGTTATGTATGAATGCTTGTATAATTCTTTTTGTCATAATGCATGTTCTAGATTCTATTAAAGTACTTGGTCTGAAGTGACTGCAAGGATCTAGAGGCTGTTCTAAGCCCTATGGTTCTTGTTTGTCTTAAATTCCTCCTAAAAAAATCTTACACTAATCATAGATGATGCTTCCGCTAAACTCACATAAAGAGAGACTCGGTACTGCTGCTTCCTTGGGTGAGCATTCAGCTTCTACTAGGTGATAGGTGGCACGCATGGGTTCCTTCCTTTTATAATGGGGTAAAACTAACTACATCTTGGTTCTAATTCGACGAAATACCCTAGTTATGAGGGAGGAGGTCATTCATGGAAAATATCCAGACCCCGCGCATCAGAAGGAGATATATTAGGACACCATGGATGTTATTCGAAGCTTACAAGGGGAGATTGAGTGTATAAAGGATAAATCTAGGAGGGATGAACAAGGAAGGAGAGTCAAGGTGCAAAAGGATGACCTAGGTGAGGTCAAAGAGGTGTGTAAAATGCTAAGGCAGCAGAACATCATTCCTTTGCAAGGATCCCGGGTTAAGGAAAAAGGTACCACGCACCAAAGAAGAGTGCAATAGATAGGTCTTGCATGTGAACCTTCCCCCTCATAGCCTCAACTACGATAAGGAGATTACATTGAATGCGATTGTATATGGATAGCTCCTCAAAGAATATCCTCATTGACACAGTGTAGAGGTTAATGTTCGACTTTGGATGCATGGCATCGATGGGGAGACACATTAAAGCCACTTCAATGTGCTATATATGGAAAAAAACTAAGGCAATTCCCATTAGTGTCTTGAAGTATACAACTATTACTATCCAAGGAGCCAATTTTACTAGGGACTTGAAGTCTTGGCACTCACCGAGGTGGATAATTTCCTAGCACTACTTGGGCGCCCTTGGTGTTACAAGAATAATGTGGACCTTGATTCAACAAAGGGTACATCAGCTTCGAGAACAAGGAGGAATGGGTCATTATACCTTTGGTTGATGGAAAGTCAACACCCTATATTGAACCATTAGGAGAAGAAGTTTTAGACAAGATTTATGTGTGCTCAATCAGAGACCCTAAGATGATACACCCTACTAACGGGGTTATCCAATTTGAAGATGCTCAGTCAGTGAGTGATACCACCAGTCTGGCATGTGAAAATTGGGTGCATGGAACTTATAAATTAATGGGATGGTAGTTGAGAGGGTCAGTGACCAAGGTAACAAAGGCACGCATGGTTAGGCACCTTAGAGGAAAATAACTACCCAAGTATTTAGGAGGAGCCTTCCCTAAGATATTTCTACAGGAGGTAGAAGCTCAATGGAAGGATGAGAAGGAATGGAGGGAGATGTTAAGTTATGTCTTTCTTAGCACAACAGCTTGGTGGTGGGCCACACATCAAGAGAGCCTTTTAGAGTGGCATGAGGTAATAATTGCTCTCTCTCAGATTTTCTAGGAGTAATGTACCCACCATCATCAAGGAGTACCATGGGAAGGAGCCCACCTCTTTCCATATCCAGGAGTGTGAATGGGTCTGGAGATAAGGAAAAGAAGCATTTCCACTATCCCTTTGAGTGCACAAGTTGCATTCTACACTCTGACGGGTTGTGTGCGTGCATGGTACATTCATTCAAAGACACGCCACTAGACAAGGAATTGGCAAGAGCTCGCGGATGACATTATTCAAACCTTTGAATATCAAAGTACCAAGCCATTAATTGATAAGGCCTTGTAGGGTATCAAACACCTTACCATGGGGGATATTTCCAAAACGGAAGATAGGTTGTTGGAATTACTAGGTGAACCAGGATTGGAGGCACGATTTGAAGAAATAGAGGAAGCGAAGAGCTACAACTTGAGCACGTGTGTTTTGGAAAAAGAGAAGGGAAAGTTGGTATATGTGATTGATGGAGAGGAATGGAAAGCTTAGATGTTATTCATTCAGTAGGGACGCACAAGGTAGTGAACAAAGCAGATGATCACGTGTGTGCCTACCATGAGCCTTTAAAGATGAAGAAAGTTAACATCAGTTTAGAAGAATAACCTAAGGAAGCTATTATTGGGGATTACTAGATAGAGAAGGAAGTATCAAAATCATTGATCTGCTATGTGAATTTGAGGATTTATTTCCATGCAGTATCATGAGCTCAAAGGTGTTCACCACTCCTTGGGGGAAATGAAGATAAAGTTGAAGGATGGTGCATGCCTGGTTAGGAAAAGGCCCTACCGGATGAATCCCAATTTATGCGTGAAAGTTAAGGAGGAGATAGACAAAATGATAGCTTTTGGGATCATTGAGGTAGTGGAAGAATCAAAGTGGATAAGTCTGATGGTAATCAACATCAAAAAGATGGGCGGATTAGGATTTGTGTGGATTATAGGGAATTGAATGCAATTTACATCATTGATCCATTTCGACCCCTTCACTAAAGAAATTTTGGAAGGATTCATTGGGCGCAAAATCTACTCCTTTACGGATGGATTTTCAGGGTACCACCAAGTCCAGATTGCAAAGGAAGACCAGAGAAGACAAATTTTGCCACCGAGTGGGGAAGTTTTGCATATACGGTCATGCCCTTTGGGTTGAAGAATGTGCCTACTATCTTTTCATGCATAGTGGTGCAAGCATTCCAAGACTTCATCCATAAGTTTCTTTAGGTCTATTTGGATGACTGGATAGTATATGGTTTGGTTAAAGACCATTGTGACAATTTGAGGTTAATGTTTGAAAGGTGTAGGCAGTTGAGGATATCCCTCAACATTCAAAAATGTCTGTTTGCTACACCTTTTGGGACTTAATTGGGGCATATCATATGTAAGGAGGCCTTGTTGGTAGATCCCACTAAAGTTACGCTTATTGTGGGGTTAAGGAATCCTACTAGCTAGAGCGCAGTGTTCGATTACTTGGGCATGCGAGCTATTACAGAGAATATTCATTAAGGGATATGCCAAGATCACCGCATTGTTCAAGGAGCTACTTAGACATAAAATTTCCTTCCATTAGGGAGAGGTACAGCAGAGGGTGTTTGATACATTAAAATATAGACTTATTACCATGCCTATTTTACGTTTTCCCTCTTGGGACAAGCCCTTTCATGTTCATATAGATGCCTTAGGGACTGCCATTGGAGCAAGTGTTTGTATAGCAGTGTGAAGGGATTGTTAATCATCCTCTCTATTTTGCAAGCAGGAAACTGACACCAACAGAGTAGAATTATACCACAACCGAGCATGAGGCATTGTCAATGATCTACGCACTCTTCAAGTTTTGACAATATCTACTGAAAAACCCTTTATGTTTTACACTGACCACATGGCATTAAAGTATTTAGTAAACAAGCCTATTCTGTAAGGACACATATGTCGATGGGTGTTGTTGTTTCAAGAGTTTGAATTCATCGTTGTAGTAAAACCTAGGAAAAGTAACTGTGGGCCTAATCATCTATCAAGAATTGATTCAGGGGAGGATGCGCAGAGTATTGAGGAAGTAATTCCAGATGCACAATCTGTTTAGGTTGCGTGCATGCCCTCGATTTAGAGGATATTGTAGTATTCTTAAAGGAAGGTGTGGCGCCGGATGGAATGAAGGCATTAGAAAAAAAGTAGTTGGCCATACGCGTTGTGCCCTACATGTTAATCAGTGGAGACTTATACAAGTTGGGACGTGATGAAGTTTTGTGCAGGTGTGTCTTAGAGCATGAACGCCTGGCCATCATGGAGGAAGCACACAGAGGAAGTGTGGGTGGGCATTATGCAGGTGATGCCACCGTGCACAAGATATTAATGGCAAGTTTATGGTGGGAAACCTTGTACAAGGATTGTAGAGATTATTGTAAAGCATGTGACCATTGTCAGCACATTAGCAAACTAGGAAGGAGAGTTTAAATTCTTTGTGCCCTATTCCTAGCGTAGAACCTTTTGAAAAGTACGAAATAGACTTTGTAGGACCTATTGCATTGGAAATGTGGAGGACTAGGTCACGTTATGTCATCACTTGCATAGATTATCTCACAAGGTGGGTAGAGGCAGCCCCAACTAAATATTACATGGTAACAACAACAAGTAAGGTTCTTATGGGAAAACATTATCATGAGGTATGGATGCCCTTTGAGTCTGACCAGTGATAGGGGTATGCATTTCTTGAATGAGACTATGAGGATCCTATTATCTGAGTTCATGGTGGCTCATCACAAGACTATGCCCTATCACCCATAAGCAAATGGAACCGTAGAAGCATTCAACAAAATACTGAGTCATACCTTGACCAATATTTGTGATTTCGGAAGACTTGATTAGGATGACAAAGTATTGGCAGTATTATGGGCTTACAGACAATGTATAAAAGACTGAACAAAGCCACACCTTTTCAATTGGTGTTTGGCGCGAAGCTATTTTTCCAGTTGAATTTATTTTTCCTTCTCTCGTGAATAGCGTGTGTGTAGGAGGGTTAGTCGATGAACAAGTGTTGGAAGAAAGAATTGAGGAGCTAATGAAACTAGATGAGAGACAATCACTTGCCTGATGGAGCCAAAAATGGAAAAGGCAAAGCAAAAGGCTTGGCATGATCACCATTTTAGAAACAAGAAGTTGGAGGTTGGGAAGATGGTGTTATTATATGATTCTAAGTTTTTGTTCCATTCTGGGATGTTGGAAGTCCATTGGTTGGGTCCTTACACAATCTCATACATCCTTGATTCAGGTGCGTGCTAGTTATAAGCACTAGATGGAACAAAGTTGCCTAGACACTTCAATGGGAGTAGGCTAAAGCCCTACTATAAATAAGTCTTCTTGGTGTTTGTAAATAAGGTAGTTTTTCTAGTTAGTTTAGAAGTTTCCTTTATGTTTTTCCCTTTCTTGTGTTTCCTTTTGTGTTTTTGTTTTGTTTTACGCCTTGGGTGCCAGTAACCTTATTGCTATTTTTGGAGAATTTTTGAGTGTGCAGAGGACCGCACATCACTTTAAGTGTGGGGTGGAGAAAGGTGAAGAAGTGCATGATCAAAGTACCAAGGAAGTTGTGTTGAAAAGCCTTATTGAATAGCGGGTTGAAAGAGGTATATAAAAAGGAAGATGGAAGAATGGTTGGTGCCAGGGTAAAGCTACTTGTAGATCCCACGTACTGAGGAGGAGAAAGTGCATTTGAAAGTAACACGAGGTAGGTGAGAGCAAGGATCGGACGGAAGAAGTGCCTTTGGTGCAAGTTACATGCGCACACGAGTCTCTTGTCATGTTGCATTGGTTACGCACTGAAGATTGGAGATGTTTTCACGCAAGTTGGGTGCGCAAGTGAAGGCGTTGAAGATGGGCTTTGTTTGAAAAGCCACATTAAATGAACAAAGTACGGTGGTAGGTAAAGTAGAATTTAATGTTCAGAAAAGAGAAAAACTATAAGTAGAGGGTTAGGGCACTCTCATTTTTACTTTTTGAAATAGAATAGTTGGAGATATAAGCGAGTTAAACAAACTAGGGCTTTTAGATTCGATCGAGTGAAGGAAGATCTATGAGATTGAAGCAGCCAGTTTGAAATTGTGAACTAGAAGGAAGGGGTTACATGGGCGTGGAAAGAGTTGAAGAGGTGCTGTCTTGTGAAGATTTTATCCCAGTTAGGGTTCGACAAACTAGGGCACGGGTTTAGAAGAGTTATATCATGGATTTGAGATCGAGAGGATTAGAGGAAGTAAAACAAAGTAACAAGGAGAGAATTGGAGTGATAAAAATACCCCGACCATGGCACCCAAGAAAGGAAAGGGCAAAGCCAAGGCTAAACAACCAGAACCCATGGTAGACACAAATGAAGAATGGTATGCAAAGATGCAATACCCAAATGGGGTGATGATGGGGAAGGAATGGGAATCCCACTTAAGAAGTGTACCTGTTAGTGACTATAATCACCACATGAACACAATAGAAAAGGAAATGGCGTTGGAATTGGTATGCCCCACTAACAAATAAACACCTAGAGGGTTTACCTATATACAACGATGACGTGAAGGTTAAAATGGAGAAGGCAGGGCTATTGCAACTCTATGAGTTGCCTTATTTTTGAAATCCATAACATCTGTGATGGGAAGGAATGGGAATCCTACTTAAGAAGTGTACCTATTAGTGACTATAATCACCACATGAACACAATAGAAAAGGAAATGGTGTTGAAATTGGTACACCCCACCAACAAATAAACACCTAAGGGTTTACCTATATACGACAATGACGTGAAGGTTAAAATGGAGAAGGCAGGGCTATTGCAACTCTATGAGTTGCCTTATTTTTGAAAGCCATAACACCTGTACTAGTGGTTGATGTCACGGGTGCATGAAGATTACTTCCACTTTGTTGGGTGCAAGATGCACGTGACTCCCCAGTTAATTTCACAATTTACAGGCCTCATATGTGAGGTAGATAGCCTATAGTATGACCTTGGTGACAAGGAAGCCATTCAAGAAATAGTCACCGAGTATGTCTGTAAGAAAGGGTCATGGTATTATGACATTTCAGACATCAAGGACCCCATAATGAAAATGGTCAGCATCTGGTGACTAAGCTGAATGGCCAAGAAAGATGGACACAGGTCAACAAACCTTGGCTACATGTCTGCAGGAAGATTGTAGAGGGAACTATATATAACCTATCCACGTACATCACTAAAGAAATTGTCAGTTGCACAAAGGAAGGGGATAGGATCCTCTTCAAACGTCTTTCTCACCATTGTATTCATGGAGATTAGAGTGCCCGATGTGCCAGACAAGTTCATGTGGGAGTGCTTGTGATACAATGACAGACACCCCACAAGGCACGGCTGGAAAAATGGTACACGCGCCTGAGGAATGCATTTAGGGTAGAGTGGAGAATCCCTGAACAACTCCCAGCAGCCACTGAGGGAGAGGTTAAGTTCACGGTCTATCAACACTACTACCTGGGAAGATTCAAGATGATAGATGATTCATGGAGCCCTTGGTGCAAGCTCCCCTTCACATTTACTACTCAATACTTCCAAACAGGTGAACAGGTTTAAAGAGTCAAAGAAGCTAAGACTAGAACTGGGTAGTCTAGACCGGGAACACAGGGAGATGAGAAAGAAGCTGAATTACCTGGCAGAAAGTGCACATACGTGGAGAAGTACATATCACACGAGATTCAAATGACAAGGCCGATGATGTTACCCATCACTGGAGGATCAGCGATGCACATGTACTTATGCATAAGGCCAAAGTTTGAGAAGGGTGCATATCTAGAGAATGAAGTCTCCATACCTAAAGATCCCTTGGGCAAGAAGGGGCCCATGTCAAAGAAGAGAGGAAGAGATGGAGAAGCACCAAGTGTGCCGACTGCTCAGATAGTGAGCATGCCATCCACGAGTGCTAAACCCAAAGCACTTACATGCGAAGAAAGAATTCTTCAGTGAAGGAGAAGATGCCAGAGGTAGAGGCACCTAGGCAACCCATCTCCAAGGAAGAATCACCTGAGGAAGAAGATAAGGCTGAATCCCCTGATCAAGAGCCACCTCTTAGGAAGAAGCAGAGGGTGGATGAGGAAGCTGACTCGGAGGCAACCGATAGCTTGGAAAAATACATGGGCGGAAGAGGGGATGAAAGTGAAGAAGATGGTGGCAGAGAAGAAGAAGAAATAGAGAAAGACCAAGAGCCCCATGTGGTTAGTATCTACAACTCGGAAGAGGAGAGTGAAGATGAGAAGTAGGAGTTTGTATTCACATGGTGTAAGGGCACACAAGATGAGGAGGTTTCCAGGAAAAATGGGAGCCATAAGTTTTACAAAGGAGCAGATCACGAGGTGGTAGAGAGAGAAGCACAAAGAATGCTTGAGGTCTTGGTAGACCAAGAGTTGGAGCACAACACGGACATAGTGCTGAAGGAGGGGAAGGAGGAGAACATTGAAAAATAACATGATAGCCTAGGAGGCCCCGCTCTGATAGTAAGCTTCCCCAAAGGCGTGCACTCGTAGAAGAACTCTTGATGCAGAACAAAGACCTGTAATGAGCTATGTTGATGACACAAGGAAGGTGTTACACATGCGATTCTAGAGCACCGTACCCATGGAAAGGCTCATAGCCATGGGGTCTTTTGAGAAGGACAACGTGCGTACCCTTGAACCAAGAAGATGCTCTCTTGGGCATTTGAGTCTCACGTTGATGAGCTAGACTTTGAAGTCTACCATGAAGCACTCATCACACTGCCAAAATCTAAGGGGGTCAATCCCTTAGTGAATTCTCAGGGGCTCTCGGATGAGAAAGTGTGCAATGCACTGAACAAGGTTCTTTATCGAGGCCAAAGCTAGATTATTCATGCGCAATGACAGGATTAGAATGTTGGAAGTAAAGTTAGGGAAAAAGGAGGAAGAACTGGTGGAGAAGGCCAACAGTTTGAAATAGGAAGAACTGATCAGCGCACAGTTAAGGTGTGAGTTAAGGGAAGATAAAGTAAATGTGCATGAAGCTTATAAGAAAATGGAGTCTATCAAAGGCACCACCCTCCTAAAGCACCCAGACTTAGTGCCACCCACACAGAAATACTTGTCCCTCCTGGAGTGTATAGAAGATGTATTGTGCATCTTCACCATGGAGAGATAACCCCAGGCCCTGGTACTCTGCCAAGAAGTGGCCATGCACTTGAAAGAGGAAGACCGGTTAAAAGTGGTAGTGCTCATTTCTGAGTATAGCTAAGTACTCATGGAGGTTAAGGTCATTACCCAGTCTGCAGAAGCTACATATGATACATGTGTGGATAGAGATAAGGTGGCAAGCTCCTTGGTTGCCATGCTTGAGATGGAACTAAAATAATTCCAAGAAAAGAACAAGGGGAATAGGGTAGAGAGAGACAAGGTTCTAGCTGAAGTAGAGAAGAAATCAGAGGTAATTGAGGCCTTAAGGAGCTCAATTAAGGCCCAAATAAAGGAACTATACCCCCAGATCACTAGAAGGATGGATAAACTTGAGGACCTAGGAAAAGAGATGGAGTAGATTGTGGATGTTTTGGGCACCCAGGGAGTTGGCCTGAGTTTTGATGAAGTGAGCACCCTAGTGGGAGACCTCTACCAGAAGGCACAGGGCAAGGTCAAAGTGTGGAATAAGCTAGAGGCAAACCTCTAGAAAGATTTTCCTAGCTTGTTGAGTTGATGTTCCCCCATTCTTCATTCTTTTCCCTAATTCTTTCATTCCTTATTATTTTCTTTGTAAAGTATAAGGCTATTCATTAGTTCCCTGGATAGCATGCATCTTGGTTAAGTGTTTTCGAGGATGGAGAATAGGCGTAGTGTGGGGTGATGTTGGACCCCTGTAATATTAACCAAGTATGAAGGCACGTGGGCACGCAGGTCCCAGTTATGAAAAGGCGTGCAAGGAAAAAGTGCACAAAAGAAAGAGTTAAGGAAGCACATAGCTTGTGCGATGTGTGAAAGGAGGCTTGGGACTTAGTCAATTTGGGCACCCAAGGTAGAACATGTGAAAAGTGTGATCGGTTGCGCATGGATAAGATGTCAGCCTGGCGATAGGCTGGCCCAGGAAAGAGCATGCCCCGATGGAATCTTCTAGAAGATCATCATGAGATGGAGTGGAAATCTCAAGCTTGGAGGAGCATGCTCGCATAAAGGACCACATTCGACACTTGGCACCGGATCTGAGGGTGCTGGAAGGCGAGTTGGCAACACAGGAGAATTATAAATACAAGTTCCTGTGGAGTAAAAGATATATCTAGAAGTACGAGGTATAGCGGGTTAGAGAGTGAGCAGAGCTCTACAGAATTACTACGAGGGGATATTTGTATTCAGGAAAGAATGCACTAAGCATGGAGTTGTAATTTTTCTTTTTCTGTTAGCTTAGTTACATACGTCCAGTGATATGCATGACTGCGGTCTGCTCTCTGTGACTCTCTGTAATGAATCAATGAATATAATGAGGTTACCTGTTATATATGGACATGGATATCAATGGTTTTAATGCACATTTCTCTCATATGAGTTCTCTTTCCTTTCATGCTATGTATGAATGCTTGTATAATTCTTTCTGTCATAATGCATGTTCTGGATTCTGTTAAAGTACTTGGTCTGAAGTGACTGCAAGGATCTAGAGGCCATTCTGAGCCCTATGGTTCTTGTTTGTCTTAACTTCCCTCCTAAAAACTCTTACACTAATCATAGATGATGCTTCCCACTAAACTCACATAAAGAGAAACTTGGTACCCGTGCGTGCCTTGGGTGAGTGCTCAGCTGCTAGGTGATAGGCTAGTGCACATGGGGTTCCTTCCTTTTATAATGGGGGTAAAACTGACTACACGAGTCAACCAAGGTGAGAGTGTAGATGTGGTGAAATTAGTGGTAGGAGGAAACATATGACGTGTGGGCTTAAGGGAAGGTAATGATACGAGTAGTGGAGTAGGCGATGATAATGTAGGAGGTTTGGGTAGAATGGGAGATTGCGATAAGGGTATATGCAGCTTATTCTTATTCTTACCTTGGATAGGAAGCTACTTGACCAAGGTTGATGGATGGGGGCCTAAGATGGATGGAAGTGGTGAAGATTAAATAGATTTGGGAGAAACTAGGGTTCTAAGCCTAAGAATTTGGGTCTTCCTCTTAGGTATGGGGATAGGCCTAGCGATAGCTTGGAAGAGGTGGCTAAGTTAATCTTAACATGAGGATGGACTAGGCTTAATGTCGGCATGGAACCTAATGTAGTGGTAGGTTTGGGTGTATATGAAGGTATAGATGTAGATAGTGGTTTGGGTGTAAGTGGTTATCGGGATAAGGGTAAATATTTGGGTGTAGGTGAAGATGATGCAAGAGAGGTCATTATAATAGGCTCAGTGTGACGGATTTAATTGTCTTGAATACTTTAGTATAAATCATTGAAGTGTTTGTAGTCGAAATTGGCATTTGAGTTTAGATAGGAATTCGAAGGTTCCCCCAAAGCATGGAGTAGTCAACATACTTCAAGCGATTGGCCAAACACGAGAATGGAATAGAAGTGGAAGGGGATGATGAAGATTTGGTAGTAACCCCTGTAAATAAATATGATGTTTGTGAGATAGGGAAATGGTTGGCTTCAGACTCGTGGGTAGAAGAGAAGATAGAAAATTGACAGGGTTCATAAAATCCAGTAGGGAATTATCACCTGGTGGGAAGAGATGCAACTAATGGATCCTCTATGGGTAGAGGAGAAGGAAAGTTGGATGAGGTATACTCTTCCTTTGGTGAAGAAGAAGGTAAGTTGGACTCTTCCGTGGGTAGAAGAGTAAGTAATGTGGGTTGCTCAATAGGTAGAGAGGTGAGTGGGGTAGATACATATGTAGATAAGGTCAAGACCTTTATGGATAGAGGAGAGGATAAGGTGGACTCCTTCGTGGGTAAAGGAGTAGATGAAATAGGTCCCTCCGTGGATGAAGGATCTTGTGTAAGAACTTTCTCAATCGATGGGATGGGAGGAACTCGAACATAAGGAGATGGTAAGATATCAAAAATGACATGAACCTCTCAAACATTATTATCGTTGGTTGAGGTTTTTCCAGCTTTGGTTAGATGATGGGGTGTGATTTGGAAATGGATTTTTAAATATTTGAAGGTTTTGGTTAGCTAGTGCATTGGGGTTATCCAATATGAGATCTCCATTATCTAACATTTCTTGGATGATGTTTTTGAAAGTTATAAAATTACCGTCTCTATGACCTCTAACATGATGATAGTTGCAGTATTCGTTCTCCTTATACCATACAGGCACAAGATGGGAAGGGTCAAAAATGGTATATGGTTTGATGGGGAAGAGTTATGGCTCCAGCTTTTAGAAGCTTTTCCAAAACAAAGGAGTAAGATTCTCCAATGGGAGTATATTTTTGTTGTTGCCACTTGAACTGAAAATTTTGAATAGGAGAATATTAGAAGAAGGTTTTGATTGGTTGGATGGATGAGATGGGCCAGATTTTAAAACCAATACATTGGTAGATCTTTTTCTTTAGAATAATTATTTTATGGCTCGAAGAATAAGAGGTATCATTCGATTTAAGTGAAGTGATTTTGTTGCGCAATTATAACTTCTTCTCTTTGATAACATGGATTTCAAGTTTCATGCCATGGTGAATTCCTCATCGAATGTTTGGAAGGTTTGAACTTGGAGAGTTGGAGAGATATTTCTAGCACAAGCTCTAGTAAACAACTCTATTAGTTCAGTTTGAGGTAATTAGAAAGTGATTTGATTGATAAGGTTTCGCCAACATGGGACAAAATCATGTGATAGACTCGTCTTCATATTGGCATAATGAATACAAGTTGGTCATGGTAACCTTCTTGACAATGTTAATGGATAAATGATCAAGAAAGGCCTGGGATAATTGATTGAATGAGAAGATGGAGTGCCTAGGTAAATCACTATACCATTCTAAGGCCGGTCATGTTAAGGACATTGGGAAAGTTTGGAGAAATAAGGATTCATCATAGGAAATTAGATAACATACATGTTTAAAAGATCACAAGTGATGTTGTGGCTCTTTCTTGCTATTAAATTGGTTAAATTTTGGCATTTCCCACTACATAGGATAGGGATGAATTGTAATAAAAGGGTGAATAGTCTCATTAGTAATCTCGTTGTAAGTCGGAGAATTAGGGGAGCTAGAAATATAAGTTTCTAAGGTCTGCATCTTATCCATCACCATCTTGATAAAATAATTAATTGGGTTGGATTAAGGAACACTTCTAGCAGTATGAGGAATTGGATATGATGAGTAGGACATAGAAGGTACACCAGTATATGGTGGTGCCGAATAAGCAAATTGATAAGGGGGGTATAAGTAGTGGTTGAAGATGGTGGTATAGGCACTAAATGGGAAGTGTATGTGATGGGTGGTGGCTAAGATAAGGTGTAGGTGGGAGGAAGGTGTGTAAAAACCCTTGTGGTGATAGGTGGAAAAGTATAAGGTATAGACATGACTAAACTTTGAAATGGTTTTGATGTGACTAGAGGTTGCGAAGTAATAGGAACCAATGAGGTGGGAATCCTAACACTAGGGGTTGTAGATGATGATGAGGCATATGTTGAAGATGTGATAGTTGTTATGGGTGCAGAAGATGTGGGAGTGATCTCCAAAATGATAGGTTGTAAGGCATAGTGGTGGCTTATACAGAAGTGGGGGCCAAAGTAGGGGGAATGGATACGGGCATATTGTAGATAAGTTGTCCTGGATGAGTCGCGAGTAGATGAATGAGAAAGATAATACTATAAGGTGGCAAGATTGTGATCAAGTAATTTTGTGAACTCCTCATCACTTGCATGTATAGAAATAGGAGATGTGGGGTCCATGGGTAAAGAAATAGAAGGCAGAAAGGAATAGGTGGTAATGGTTGGTGGATAACATGAAAAACTAAAGTTTTGGCTTTTCATGAATCAAAACCATGTGAATGGTAATAGAATTGATAATCTAAGTTCTCATGATGATGAAAAAAACACAAAATAAGATAGTAGAAGTTATCTGGAAAGTGTAATTTGGTCACTATGTTGACAAAATCAAAACACAGAGACCGACACCGGTTGGCTAACCAATTCCGGTAGAGGGTAACCGATGTTGTTCAATGGATCAATGATGGTTCTTGTGAAGAAATGTTAGGTTCGAAAATATGGAGATAAATGATGAAAATCAAGAGAACCTAGACTCTGACAGTGATACCTAGACTCAAAAATGTGATGAAGTGACGAATAAGTCATAGAAAGTGTCATTTTTGAATTGAACATTGTTTTGGGAGAAATAACCAAAATGGTAGGGAGCATACATTGGTCGGTAAACTAATGCTGGTATGAGAAGGTAATTGATGTCATCGTTAGACCGATATTGGCTACTATGAAATCTGAGAGGAGATGAAAATATGAATTTTTGGTGATTAAATAAAATAAAATACCAACCCATAAATCTGAGTATGGCAGTGATAAGTCCTAACACACTCAAAAAAATTTAGAATACACCAACTGTGATTTTGGAGTGTGTAGGGAAAGAAAAAGAGATGAAACAATCTCACAACTCAAAACACAAATCAAGCAAAAGCTAACAAACACGCAAAATCCTAGGAAATAGATTTTTATGTTGTGTGGCTTATGCCATTTATGACTATCGCAGTAGAGGATAATTTTTGGTCAACGAGGGTGCCCTGTAGAAACTAACAACTATGGATATTTTCAGGTGAATTTTAGCTTGGGGTTCCCAATATATACTTCACAGTACGTGAGGACCTACTTTGATATGATGATGGCTAGAAAACCAATTGGATTTGTCTCTAATCCAATTATTAGTCGTTAACGGTAATTTTCGGGAAGGAAGATGTTTAAGAAGTGTGTAATTTGTTCAAGTGATTTGGTTTGGGGTGTGTGTGCAAAAAGTGAGCTATGCTTAATTCCCACCAACCATCAGTGGTCATGACCTCCAACATATAGGTTGCAAATAAATTTAAATGAGCTAAATGCAACATACACAAGGATGAAATGCACCAATTTTAAACCCAAATGACAATTATATTTGATGTAGAAAATGATGAATAGGTCAAGAGGATGCTCTTTCACTACTATGCAAATGTAATAAGGAAGAAAGGATTCGTTTTAAGCACCAAATGACAAGTGTCTTTTAGATAATTAGAAGAAGAGAATGTTACTAGGGAGAAGATTAAATGTGAATTTTTTAGAAAGAAAGAAACACACAATATTTCCCTATATGAAGAAAATTCAATGAACCCAAGAGAGGGTCCCACCAAGCATGCCAAAATGTTTCACCTCAAAGTAATGTGATAAAAACAGATAAGAAGGCAATGTGCATGTGAAAAATACATGTGTTATGTAGATGGTAGAAGGCGTTGCCCACGTTGTAGAATTTGATCCAAGATAATTGTGGAGAGATCATTTTTGTCTGGGAAGGACTACCTGTATAAGAAACACAACAAGACCACCAAATAGTATTAAATAGCAAGGGTCAAAGGACTTCCTAACAAGGCTAGATCCGAGAAGTGTGACACTTCCTTGAATGGTTTTCAATCCCCTATTTAATATAACTTAATGTGGAAAGAAATGATAAACCAATGATTCCTATTGTAGTTGATAAGATTTAGGTATCTCTTATAACATACAATAAGAAAATTTAACTTAACAAGCAAAGGCTAGGATTAAATTTGGATAGTTGGTTGGCTAATTTTGGGTCTTCATGTCTGATAAAGGCTATTGGTGAGGTCTAGGTAAGGTATGGTTAGATTCTGGGAAGTTTGGAAAGATATATAAGCTCTTTGTTTTTAGAAATATTATCATCCACAAAGACCAATGCCGGTATAGGTTAGTGACCAGACACCGATAGGTTGACTAGTGTTTGTAGGAGTAATAGGTGGGATACTATTAGAAGTAGGTTTTGAACCGCTCTATGATTTCACAAAGAGTTAGGGTGGTGTAGATGGGGTTATGATATTGTTAAGAAGAATCAGGTATGTTGAAAAGAGGTTAAAAAGGGTTTAAAGGATTGTATTGGTTGAATAGTGGGTTCTAGCAAAAAGGTGGTATACAGGTAATGGAAGGAATGAAATACAGAAAGAAACAAGAGATCTACACTTGAATAAGTGAAAATGATAAAATCACAATACTTACTTGGTATTTTATAGATCATGTGAGTGGAGATGGTTGGTGGTTGATCGAAGAAGAGATTCCTGGGTCCAATGTCGCGGCAATGAATCCTATGTGATCCTGTGAATATTCCAATGCTCTAAAAGGATAAATGGATGTTTGTCTTACATTTTTATTATGTGTTCATCTTTGGATACAGGAGGGCTTGAAGATTTGATCTTGAATGCAAAAAGGCTCCAATAACTGAATGACCAACCCATGGAAAGAGTTATGAAATTTTATATAAATTGACTGATGGTGGTTAGGTAATCGGTGCCGACGAGGAAATATCTTGGTGTCGATTAGGGTGAATTAGTCCCTTTTACCAAAAATAGGAAGATCTTCCCAGATTTGGCATGTTTTCCAAGTTGATTCTACTTAGGAAAGTGGATTTCTCATTAGAAAAGGTAGGAAAATCATAGAAGAAGTCTAGCTAGGTTTGAGAAGAAGTCTCAATTAGTTAGGTCAAGTGGTGACTTAGCACTCGGGAGTGGTGATGTGGTCACTTTGTGAGTTAAATGCCCCTAGAATGGGTCCACGGTGAGGTATCTTAATGAGGTGGATGTGTGAGGATTAAATTAACTTAATTAAAATAATTAAATTAATTAATAACGTGAGGATGAATATTAATTCAATTGTAAGTGATTAAATTAATATTAAGGTGTGGAAGGGGACTATGGCTAGGTGCATGTGTTACATTGATTAATTGAAAGGGATCGAGGGGAGTGTGACACAAATTTGGTGTCTACAGAGGATTCAATTTTTTCTTGTTTCACCTCCTCCTTGTTACACTTTGCATTGGTGAGAACCTTCTATTGATTCTTAGATGAATCATTTGAAGCGAGACCAATTGGTCATGGTTGCTTGCAGTAATTCCCATTGTCCTAGAATTTACATTGATTCCCACAAGGAAATGGTGACATTCATCTTCTTCATTTGATCAAAATATTGAAAAAGGATGGATTGTCCTTTTTTTGTCCCTTTCTTGGCACAATCTTCTTGAGAACCTGAATTAGCACATGGGCTCTAACAATTAGTGTCTTGAGATAATTTGATACATTCGAAGCTGCACTTGAATTGCTAACTCTTTGTGGCATGATATGAGGCCGAGAAACAATTGAATAAGATGACTTTCCTTCCTCTATGTTCCTATTTTTTTACCTTATTTTGGCAACTACACCCTGAAAAGGAGGTTGGTTAACTCCACAAAAATCTTTAGTTTGCTAATTGACTAGTGTGGTATCACTTAGAGGTGCCTCTTGTGGACTTTCTTGTTGTTGGTTTTCTTCTTCACTTGCTTCTTGAGATGCACCAATATTTTGCACCATTAAGGCATGATTTATCCTCCCATTTAAACATTTTTCCTGATTATGAGGTTTTCCACAAGGAAGCACCTTTCATAGTCTTCTACAAGATTGTTTTGTCTGGAACCAAATCTTTGGATGATGATGATGCATTAGGATTAGAGGAATGAAAAGGCTTAGCAAAGGGGGTTTCCTTGAATTTGATTATAATATTTAATAGGATGTTTTTTTGGCTGATATGGGGACTTATTAGGTTGCTACGAGGCTGATAGGTCTGAAACTCTAAGCTTGTTGCCTCTTAATAGATACCAACTTGTTCCCTAAATTTTGTAGTTGCTTCATGACCTCTTGGATTTCCTTAGAATTGTTCTGAATGGAAGTGGAGGCCTCACTAGAACTTTGATTTCTAGGGGATGGAATGGGATTCAATTTAGGTGCTTGACTGGTAGTGGGGTTTCCCATTTATGGATAAAGAGGCATATGTGGCCTAGGTGTAAGCTTATCAGCCTAAATTAAGAAATTCTCAACCCTAATAGCAATGACATAAGATTTCGGTAGAGTTACTCCTCCCATTAATTGAATCATCACAGATATGTTAGAATTTAGAGTTTTCAAACATTATAAGAATGCACCTTCTACTACTACCCTCATGGAAATCGATATCCGGTCCCACGTATGCTGAAATCTGAAATTAAAATCTTTCATTTGTTCATTCAGAGCCCTCTTATTTGTATTCAATTTCTCCAAAAGAGACAATTTTTTTCCCTCTCTTCAAAGTGGTTGTAGATTCCCAAACATTACTCATTCCGAGTTATTAATTGACTTGGGTGTTAGGTCCCTAAACCACTACAATGCTTTTCCTTTAAGGGAATAGGCAAGTAACCTAACTACAAAATCCATTTCATTGATCTCGTGAATGACACATACCTCTCGAATGTATTAAATGTGGTCATTGGGAGTTGTGTGGTTTTTTCTAGTGAAATAGGTGATATTTTTCAATGCTACATCTAGGATTGGATTTTGGGCATTGAGGGCAAGTGCGTTGTTGCCTATGAAATTTAAAAATAGTTTTGGTGGTGGTTACTGAGCCATTTTGATGGGCCTAAGGACTCTAGTGGACTGGAGAAAAGTTATACCAAGTGGAGGGATAGATAATGTTCTATTTAGAGGGGATGGTGATCTTTGTACCCTTCTTCCTCTCTTTCCTCTTCCTAGAGATAACTACGAAATACTCAAATATTCCTTCTTCTCTTGTCCTTGACCAAGTTTAGATCCTTCTCATGAATTGAGTGACTTGGACACTACACCACTTGAGTTCTAGTTTTGGGAGTTTCCAGATATGTTTTCACAAATCCTCCAAAGGCCACAAATCACAACTAGAGCACACCAATCTTGCTACAAATAAAGTAAGGGTCGGATGCTATATATGACACCTATAAAAATGACTTCCTTCATCTCACTTTGGGCATGTCATAATTTTTATCACCGAATCACAAAGACACCACCCTGAATTGCTATCATTTTACTAAGGAATTTAGTGTAATTTGGTAACATGGAGCTATCCTAAAGTATGAGACCTTACAAATGGGATATATCTCAAGAGAATATCGAATTCCTCTCCCTAAACCTAGCACTAAAACTAATCCTAAATGTAGAAAAATACTTAATCTAATCCTATCCTAACACTTCCAAGGAGATAGGGATAGAGGGAGATTGCATGCAAAATAAAACCTACACTAAGGGGTGGTGATGACACTAAGAAAAGGGGTGTTGAACAATCTTTTCTACATGAGAATGAAAATAAGTGAAAATGAGGAGGATGATCAAACATCACAAGTCATAACACATGTAATAAACTCATTTCCATTAAGCACAATCAAATTTGAACCTGCAATAGACACAATGAATTTCACAATATACCCATAAGCATGAATAAAGGTAAGGTGAAACAACAAAACCAGACTAGGATAGGGAACAATCACAAGATCTGATTTTTATTGCTCTAATAGTTTTACACAATGACTCGTTACTGAAGGCAACTGGAAATATTTCTATTACAGATCTCTAAAATGGAGGCTTGAGATTCCACAAAATTACTCACAGGTGAGGAAAGAAGGGAGGGGCAGATACAAGAATGTCCAACCTTTACCAAAATGCCCCTCCTTACAATTTATACGAAGAAAATATGAAGAAAGGAAAGAGAGGAGCGTTCTAAAATTAATCCAAAAACCTATAAAAATAATGATTTTTCTTACGATGGGTATGGGAGGACTTGCAATCCTATGCTTGATTGTACCTTACCCAGTGAAGAAGGAATGGCCTCCATGCTTCATTTTCTCCATTCTCCATACCTGGTTATGGCCTCAATGTCCTACAACTTCACCTTCATTTTTATCCCACCTAACTCCCTATCTCTAAAATTTAATCCTTCTATTAGATGGCCCTATGAATTCTCTTTCCAACAAGTATAATTTTGTAAAAGTTTGATAAGTATGGTTAACGTTATGCACATTTGAATTTGGGTCACTTTTAGAGTTCTTCATCCACCTACCTGAGCTCCATGCTTCTTCAATGTGGCTCGTCACCTACCTCGTCACATAGCTTGGTTCCTAAGGTCAGCACATCCCTTGAAAATCTCGGTGGGTTAAAATTTTGGAGTTTTTATTTGGGCAGGTTACAAATTTTAGCTTGTTTTTACACTGCAGTCACCAAAAACCCTAAATTCTAAGTCATAAACCCAATCTAAAAACTACCTCACGAGATCCTTTTTGGAATCTGCAAACCCCTCTCATGTCGACTTTGAAATTCCCTCACATCAGGTTTTTCATCCACCAAAATCCAATGTAACACCACCCCAAAACTCCGACATGCATCACCCCCATTAACCCCAACTTGGTGAGTTGGGTTTGGTTTTGAGAATCCTCCGCATCAAACATTCTACCCCCTCATGCATGCAAAATGCCATGTAGACTCCAAATCTCTAATCATCGAAATCCCGAAATGACCTCAACACCCCAAACCCCCACGAAACCCTATCGAACTCATCCTCCACACTACACTCACGACTCAAAACTTACATTCCTTCATGGCTCACCATGCAAAGTCCCTTGGCCTTTCACTTGGGTTTCTCTATTTAGCTCCATGCCAAGCTACTCACTCGATGATCTTCCCTTGAATCCTTCATATGACTCGGCTTTACAAACATTTTTAGCTCACCGAGTTGGCTCAATGATCCCCTTTTATCCCATGTCACACGCTCTCCCTCATGAGCTCACCAAAAATCTCCCCTACGACCCACCAATACGGTGACTTATGCACTTGCCCAATGCTTTGGGCCCCTTATCTTTGACTCACCCTATAACCTTCTCACCGAATACCCCACCGACAAGGTCGGTTGAAATCCCTATCGTGACCACCAAACACCCCGAGATCCTTGGCTTTGTGTGAGTTCATTCTTTCATCTTGGCTCGGCCATACGAGCTCGATCCCAATCTCTTCACCTCACATCTATCCCTAGCCAACCCTAGCTCATTAAGTAGTTTAATGAGCCACTCTGTCATCATCATCAACACACCTACCTCCACCTTAGAGAGTTACTCACCTCCCCATTCAACCTTCATGTAGTTTGTTTAGTGATCTATCGAGATTTCTCGATGCTGATATCAAGAACCATTACCTATGTCACCCCTAATGCATCTAAGTTCACTCAGAGATGCTTGGCTCTATTCAACGTCAAGTCATTTCCTTGATGCATCCCAACACCTCATTGAGTTTCTCGATTAACCCCATCAATCCTCCATGATTTCATGCAAATCCTGAATCACAAAATAAGTGGCCCAAGCCATTCGATGTCAATTCACTCCCCATACATTTGATTAGCTCAATGAGTTATTTTCTAGCTTGATGCTCCCTTAGGGTTATTTTTGTAAATTTTTCCCTTTTTGTAATTTTCTTGATTTTTCACATTAATAGACCAAGAGGGACTAGGTGGAATGCCTTTGGGCTTGTGCCTCAATTTTTCCATTTTTGCTAGTTTTCACCAAATTTGGGCCAGCTGAATCCCATTTTCACTTCGAGGAAGACTTTGAGCCCTTCAAAACTTAGAAGAGGAAAAAAAAATTTGAATGATTTTGTACCTTTCTAGATTACTACAAATGCTCCCTAAACATTATTTATGCCTATGAACCCCAGATTCTCCTGTGAAGGCCTTGTCCAAGTCTTGGATCAAATCCCTCCTTATTGTTCATTTTTCCTAGGGGTGAAAATGGATAATAAGCCCTACAGAGAAATAAGTCTTGAAATTCATGTAAACTATCAATAATCTTATCCACTTCCTACTTTGACCAATAATCACCAATAATGGCCTCCTTAGGATCTACCTTTGTTCCAAAGTTAACCTTATTTTGTTTTCATATGCTCATGATACATGTGTACTTTTTCATGTTCTATTTCCATCACCTCATGTGTACCTTCAATGTGGTTAACATCCAAGATATTACCATCATCATCTATTATGTACACCAGATTTTCCATTTTCTTTATACTTTCAAGGGTGTATCATCTCTTACCAATTAGTTGTTTCTCTTGTTAACTCTACATGGACATACCATACATGCATGCAACTACATAAGGTGAAATAGAGCTTATACACCCAGAGTGATGGTGGTAAGGCCTCTTATCCCTCCATCCAAAGCATCTCATAATTCTAGAGATGATACGAGGTAGGGAACTTCCCATGAAATTCACATATTTAAGAAGGTACACTATTCCTTAGGAACCTATTAGAAAAGGTGATTCTCACTTCTCAACATTCTAGTAAGTTGCCTCTGTGTATTTCCCACCAATGCGATGTTGTCCCAAGAAGAGTATAGAGCAACACGTTTATTATATCTCCTTCGTTTATCCACTTGGATTCTATGGAATGTATAAATACATCACGGATCCCCTCACCAGTGTACTTAAGGTAGTTGGTTGTACCTAATCACCTAACCATGTGTGGCTTTGATCATGCAAGTAATTGTGTTCTTTATTTCTCACCCAACCACTTCATAGGTTTCATGTGCCCAATTGTCATAAGCAATAATTTTGGTTTCACTAACCAATGAGCATCATCCCATTGTATCATTGCTTTATTTGATGGCTTAGTTATCTCGGGGTCTTTGATTACTCACATTATTTCACCTCAAAGAAATGCAATAAAATAGATAAGGGTTATGGGCATAGGAGGAATACTTGTGAGCAATCTGGAGAAGGTTGTGTGCATTGTAGATGTTGAATCAAACTAATTTTAAAGAGCTTCCCTTTGGCTAGGAGTAATGACCTATAAGAAAAACAACAAGACCATGAAATAACATTAATAATATAGGTTAGTGGACCACCTAGCGAGTGCTAGATCTGAGAAGCAAGGTGCTTCTTAGAAGGCTATCAATCCACTTTCAAATAAAATTTAATGCAACAAATAACATGAAATAAAGGAAATATTATTGTAGTTTGTACGATTTAGGTACCTCATGCTAATATAATAAGTGAATCTAATATAACAGAAAATTTATGATTAGATCCAAAGTTTTGGTAGGTTATTCTTGGTTTACGAGGTTTGATAGAGGTTTTAGGTGAGGTGCAGGTAAAGTTTGTTAAGGATATGGGATATTTGGGAGAAGTTAAGAGCTTATTGTTATAGAAGAAATTACTAGTCACGAGAGACCAATGTTAGTTAGGTGACTGATGTCATCTAGGAACAATTATACGCGGAAGGCGCGGATCGGCGAAAAGCCTCCGGGTGGCCCCCAACGAGAAAAGGACATCTGGGACAAATGGACGCGAAATGCCCGAATCGGCCGAAAGAAAGAAAATTTGTCCAAGTCCTTTACTGGGAGCAAGCGGGACAAGAGTGCGCGGAGGACGCGAACCGGCCGAATCGGGTGAACCGGAAGAATTTGTCCCAGACAGCACTGGGACATTTGGGACAAATGGACGTGAAGGACGCGAACCAGCCGGATCGGCCGAAAAGAAACTTCAGCACAAGGACAAGTGGGACAAAGGGGGCGCGCGGGGGATGCGGATAGCCGAATGGAGAAGGAGCGAAAGCCAATCAGATCACGCCACGTGTCACCGGCAGAAAAGGGACATGGAAGCCCATTTCGGGCGGATCGGAGGATTCTGTCCCATGAAGCACTGGGACATCCGGGACAAAAGGATGCGGTGGACGTGAAAATCCGGCAGGCCCGTAGACAAATCACAGCATGACACGTGTCGCCAAGGAAAAAGGTCCAAAAAAGTCAAAGGGGCGAGTTTTGAGCAGATCGAACCAATGAAATAGTGCCACGTGTCCAAGTTTAAGGGGCCCACAAGAAAAGCCCACGAAAAGGTGGAGAGAGAATTACTCAGCGAATCAGGGCCTGCCACGTGTCGTCCAGATGGCAGAGCGCGGGAAAAGATTTTAAAAATCCGTTCTTGCTTTGTTTTGTGCCCTAAATCTTCAGACCTTCGTATCTTTCGATCCAGAGCTCGGATTTGCACGTTCTTTATATCAACGGAAAGCTGTTGAAATTCTCTACATGATTAGGATCAATCTCACATTTTGGTGTAGTTTGGAGGGAGAAAATTAAGAAAATGTCTCTGACGCGTGGTGATAGATAGCGAGTAATGCTTGACAACCAACTTTAATGCGGCGAGACGCTCGCCGCTCTGTTAGACGACCCGCCATTTTTGCTTTTGCTAGGATCCACCACTTCTGTCATAATGAGATGATTTTAAATGCTACCAAGAAGTGGTTGGGGTAGATTCTGGATTTCCTCTCTCTTCCCTCTCTCATTTCTTGATATATATTGTAAAGAAGAGCTCCTTTAAGGGGTCGGACATTTTTTTTTTGCATCCTCCCTTCTTCCCTCGCTTGCAGAGAAATTTGTGGAGCTTTCAAACCTCCCATATGGGTTGTAATGCCAGTCTTTTTGCCTCTTGGCCCTTTGCATGATATCTTGTATCGACTCTTGAGCAATAATATATGTGTTGTGATTGACTCTCGACTCTCATGTATTCATTGCTTTGTCATTTTGATCTCTTATTGCGGTTTGGTTACACATGCATGGTGTTTGTATTGCATCTATGTGGTCTATGTTAAATTTGCAAAATGAGTGTCTAACATTCCTCGGTGCATCACCTTTGTAGTTTAGGTTTTATTCTATGCATTTTCTTACCCTGTCTCCTTGGCAAGTTAGATTAGGTTTTAGCAAACCCTCTGCATTTTTTGTGTGCATCTGAACAGAGGAATAGGAACCAACCTTCTCTGGAGAATCTTTTCTCATCTTTACAAGTCCCACGCTTGGAGAAAGGATTCCATGTTGTGCAATCACACTGGATGCCTGAACATCAACCTAGAAGCCTGATTTGCATCCAGGGGTGTTGTGAGTCTGCAACAACAGTTTTGGCACGCCCGGTGGGACCTAGAGGTCTCATTTTTATTGCAGCAAAGTTGATATGCATCTGCTGCAGTTTTCTTGCTTATAAGAGCTATTATTTGCATATCTGGTGACTCCACTGGGGAAGAATCAACTGGTTTCAGCAGTGCAGGCCTGAAAACTCATGAGAAGAATCACCACAAGGTCAAGAGTTGGAGAAGAAGAAGTGTTGTTTGAATACTGCGATTATCTCGAGAAGAAGGCAAAGAGGAAGAAGGATTCAAGGTCTCCATCTCCACCAAACAGAACTCTCTCAACTCCTCCACCCGACAGGCCTTTCATTCAGTATAGAAGGGTTTTAAGACCGATTAGAATGGCTCCAGAACAATCCCTACGTCAACTTCACGGGCGGCCCCCACTTGCTCTCATGCCTGCACATCATCCGTTCTATTGCGGCCTTGAAGAACATTCCCTACTTCACGGAGAAAATCGGACTACTCCGGTGATCATGTTAAAGATATTGCTAACCTTTGCGCATCCATGAAATCAATGAAATGCAAGTGGTTTGTCAAATTCTTGGCATCTTCCTTGAGGTAAAGCATTCTGATGGTTTAGGAGCCTTGAGTGGTTATCACAAAGCTGGAATCAGGTTGTGTATTGCACTTCACGAGATTTGGAGAGAAGGAGACAACTTGTCTCTTTTGGAGCAGTGACAACTATCAAGAGAGCCCCCAACGAGGTGGTGGCTTCAACTTCAACTTCAGATTTCAAAGGTCTTGGGATAGGATTCCGGTGGCGATCGGGCAACGGCGAAGGTGCTTTTCTATATTACCTTAAAGCTTTGAATTCTGATATTTCTATGTTAATTCAGTCCATGGGAGGCACAACAATCCCTATGGCTTATAGCATTGCCATTAGAGCCGAAAACTATCTTATTCAAGCTGGTAAACTGGCTCCTAGGCCTCCCATGCCCTTGTATCCAAACTTAGAAAATCCAAGCACTAGTCAAGCACCCACTTTGGCTCCTGTTCCCACTCCTAGAAATCGAGTTCAAGTGAAGCTTCCACTTCATCTCAAGTGCTTGAATGAACTCCAGAGTCATGAAACATTGCAAAATTTGGGAAATGATGAGCTGGTTACTATTAAGAGGCAACAAGCCCAAGGTTTCAGACCTTCCTATCAACCTCAAGCTCAGCCTAATAGGCAGCCATACCAACCACAAAGACCACCTAATCCAGTTGCAAATGTGAATCAAACAAGGCCTCCCTCTAATAGACCATTCCAGCCCTATAATCCAAATGCTATATCTGCCTCTAAGGCATTAGTGCCAACACAGAACAACATTGCTCAGGAATATGATTGGTGCTTTCCATGCAGCGAGCCTCATAACCAATCCATGTGTTTGATGGTGCTCTCAATCAAGCAGCGATGGTGACACTCTTTTTGTGTGGAGGGAGGGCGATCGAGAAGCAGATCAACAACAAAAACATTCCAACAACAATCAGCCCCAAATGACACCACGTTGGTGAGCGCAAGCGAAGATTTACGTGGCATGAATCAGCGTAGTTTCTCAAGGTGTCGCGGCCAACACAAGGTCGAAGAGGAGAAATTTGGGTGAAGAACAGCCATTAGCCCCACCCGATCCACCACCTTCCACGGCTCCACAAATGATTGGCAAGCGAGTCGATTTCAAATACACAAGGGCAGCCAAGAACAGCCCCTAGGCCAACTCAAATGCCCATTGTTGCTGCCCACGCGTCAAGGAGTAAGTGTACAAACAAGGGACAACAAAAAAGGATACTTCATCCCCATTTCGGTATCATTGAACAGATGAAGAAGACTAACGTCAATATATCAATGTGGGAATCCCTATCCATCCCAGGACAAAGAGATCTGCTGCAAGCTGCCATGAAGGATTGGACAACTTGAATCAGCAGGTTCAGATGCAAGACAAAGTGCTTACAAATGCTGCCCAGCCTGAAGGAAGCCATGGAGGGCAACAAGGTAAAATGTTGAAGCCCCCTCCTTTCTATGTTTCATTAATCATTGGGGATAAACTAGTACACAATTGCATGATTGATTCGGGGCAAGTAGCTCGGTGATGCCCAAGCAAATAGGCTGGCTGATCATTGGGTCTCAATATGAAGTAATATCTAAAGGGTAGTGCAATTGGATGGGACAGCAATAGCAACAGTTGGAGTGATTAAAAACTTGAGTCTTACCTTGCATGCATGTCCAAATGTTGTTGTCTTACAAGATATATCAATCATAGACCTTCCACCACTCTTTGCCCTTTGCTTGTCAAGGGACTTCACAGCCAAGATTGGGGGGTATTTGTCTGCTGATTGGTCTCACATGCTGTTTAGAACAAGGTATGGAACTAAGGCTACAATTAGGTCTGAACCTATTGCAAACTTCCATATTGAGCCTTACACTCCTAGTCAGATTAATGCCAATTGCTCAGCATTTGATCAAGAAGATCACCCTAGTACTGATGAGGCTGACACCAAGGTTGGAAGTATCCCGGACCTAACTCTCGATGAATGGGCAAACAAGATACATGCTTTTGATCCCTATCGAAGTAGAAGAATCGAGTGGGAGTCTATTGTATACATGAAGAAAATCAACTTTGTTCTAGCATCACCAAGCCAAGCCATAATGATGACAATGAGGTATGGCGGCTGTTTTTTGACGGATCAAGGAGTAGGCAAGGTGCAGGAGGTGGAGCCATGCTTGTTTCACCTCAAGGCATCAAATATTATTCACTTTTCGTTTCCGTTTTCTTGTTCAAACAACACAGCTGAATATGAGGCCTTGATTCATGGACTTCATTGGGCTAGGAAAAAGGGATAAATAACTTGCGGTGTTTCGGGATAGCGAGCTAATCGTCGACCAAGTTAGAGGACAACATCTTTAAAGAGCGACTTGCTTTGAGGAGCTACAAGAATAGGGTATGGGACCTCATTGAGGATTTCGAAGCTTTCAACATTGTGTCCATACCCAGGAAGAAAAATGAAGCCGCGGATAGGCTCGCAGCAGTTGGAGCAACGTTTGATGTGGTTGACAACATCAAAAGGGAAAAAACACAGCCACATATCCATGTGATTGTGAGGCCAGCAGTTCCAGATAATAACACAAGCTGGCAGGTGTTTGAGAATGATCAACAGATCGTCAATTTTCTACAGGAAGAGGCTGAATTCTCAGCTAGAAATCAGGACAGATTAGAGCAGCAGTATGGGGATCAAGTAGTGCAGCTGCGGACAAACAAGCTTCCTAAGGGTTTAGTAACATTGGAGTCTATCTTCAACCCTAACGACCGATTCCGTAAGAAAAGGCTAACATACGGTCAAGAGAGAAGATTGAGCCAATTACAGTTGGGAAGGCAAAATACTTCAAATTGGTAAAGTGGCCCTTTGAGCAAGAGAAATCAGATTTCATACGACTTTGCCAAGAATTTCCGGATGTCTTCGCTTGGAGCTATGAAGACTTGAGAGGATTCATCCGAAGTTGGCACAACATACCATAGAATTGGATCCGGATGCTAAACCCATCGGGCGAAGCGAGACACATCGGCCCTCACATTGAGCCTCTAATGAAGAAAGAGCTTAACAAGCTAATAGAGGCAAGCATTATATTCCCGATCAAGCACTCAGTGGGTTGCAAACTTGGTTCGGTCGGGAAGAAGAGCGGAGAAATCGGGTTGTGTGTAGATTTAGGGACCTCAATAGGGCATCTCTCAAAGACCATTACCCACTTCCTTGATGGAACAAATATTGCAAGTAGTATCCGGTTGAGAGAGATTCTCTCTCTAGATGGCTACTCGGGGTATAATCGGGTGATGGTGAAAGAAGATGACCAATTCAAGATGGCTTTCACCACGAATGGGGGACCTATGCCTCTGAAGATGCCATTTGGACTATCGAATCTGGAGCCACCTTCGAAGGGCAATGGATATGGCATTTAAGGGGTTGATCAACAAAATAGTTACGATATATATCTTGGCGACATCACTTGTATTCTCAAAAAATGCGCGGATCACCTCTGTCATTTGAGGCAAGTATTTGAGAGATGTAGAAGATTTGGGGTATCATTGAATCCCAAAAGTGCATATTCTTGCTCACGAGGAAAACTTCTAGGCCATATTGTTTTGAAAGGAAGGGTTGACGATTGACCCGAGCGGGTTGAAGCAATTCAAGCATTGCCATTGCCAAGTCACAAAGGCTCTTGAAAGCTTCTTGGGAAGGATCAATTTTGTCCATGAGGTTTGTTCCAAACTTTGCAGCTCTCGTAAAGCCAATAACGCTGATGTTAAAGAAGAGCATGGCATTTAAGTGGACATCTGAAGGCAAGGCAAGTTTTGAGGCAATAAAAGAGGCTATATCTCAAGCCCCAACTCTCGTCAATCCAGACTTCTCCAAGGACTTCGTGTTATATGCCTTCGGTGGTGGAGACACAATTTCTGCAATCCTGGCACAACAAAACAAAGAAGGATTAGAACAACCAGTTGCTTTCTTCAGTCAAGGCTTGGAGGAATACGAAACTAGATACTCTTTCATTGAAAAGCATGTACTTGCAGTGATCAGGAGTTTAAAGAAATTCAAGCACCTAGTCTCAAACAACAAGATCCAATTATTGGTCTCTCATGCGGGAGTCAAGGACTTCCTTCTAAACAAGGATCTGAATGAGAAGCGTGCAGGGTGGATAACTCGTGTCATGGAATATGACATCGAGATCAAGGTCACCAAACTAGTACGTGGAAAGGGACTATGTGAACAGCTAGCCTTGAGTCAACAGGTTGAAGCAGGTGATGAAAAAGAGACTGTCTTGGTACTACAGGATGGCCAAGAACATGAAAATGATGATGTGCCTACTCCTTGTTGGACTCAGAATATGATACACTTCCTACAGACAGGACTATGCCCTCCGGAAATGAGCAAAGCAAAGAGGAGATACTTCAGATTACAAGCCATTCCATATGTGCTTGTTGATGGTGTTTTGTTTAAGAAAGACATCAATGGGGTTCTTTGAGGTGCATTGGGACTCAAATTGAGAGGGTGTTACGAGATTTTCACGATGGAGATTACGGAGGACATTTTGCCCCACAGTAACACTCTCAAGATAATAAAGGCGAGGTATTATTGGCCCACGGTGTTGATATTATATACATGGATAAGAAAGTGTAAGAAATGTGCACTCTTCACGAGGCAAAGAAAGACTAGCGGCGCTTCCATTGCACCCAATCTTGGTTGACCAACCATTTACTGCAATGATAGGGATTGGACTTCATCGGGGTCATCGGCCCAAACTCAAGCCAGGCCACAAGTGGATTCTCACGGCAACGGACTACTTCACCAAGTGGGTGAGCGGTAGCGCTCAAAGAGGCAAAAATGAGTCTAATATACTAGAATTTTATGAAGGAATAGTGACCAGGTTCGGTGTGCCGGCCACTATCATATCAGACAATGCATTGGCATTCGTAGGTTCCAAGATTACAGAATGGGCTGTCAAGAATGGAATCTACTTGAGCACCTCTTCAATTATTACCCACGGGGGTAATGGGCGAGGCGAGTCCACGAACAAAAATTTTCTAAGAATCATTAGGAGAACTCTTGATGAGAATCAGAGGTCTTGGCATACCAAGCTGAAATCAGCCTTATGGGCTGATAGGATCACTCCCAAAAGATCCACAGGTAACTCTCCATTCAGGCTTGTCTATGGAAGAGAGGCAATCTTGCCCATGTCATTAGAAGCTGCTGCATTGGAGTTCATGAAGCGATTGGAGTTGGTGAGTTCGAACCCATGGAGGCCGGGTATGCGAGTTGATGGAATTGGAAGAAATTAGAAACGTGCGGTTCAAACAATTGAAAAAGATCGGCCTTAGTGAAAAGATGGTTTGATAAGAAAGCGAAGCAAGGACCTTCGGGAAGGGGACCTAGTTACGAAATGGGATGCGAGATCGGGCAAAACCGGGAAGGCATTCCAAGTTTGATGCCATTTGGAGTGGCCCCTACATGGTCATGGAATGTAAGAATAGCAATGCTTTCCATTGGCCTCATTGGATGGTGAAGAACTCCCGATTCCGTCAACGGAATCTATCTCAAACATTCTTCTTGAAAATAAAGGTTCACCCTTGTAAATATTAGCCTAGATTTCAATTCCTCTAAGTGCGTATGCACATTGTCTTGTTGTAGTTAGGTTTCATTTCCCTAAGTGCTTTGGCGCGAGTTTTGTCGCTCTAGATTGGTTTTTTTCTGATTCGGCGTGCTCTCGTAGAGGAGTTGCGGCATCGAGCTCATTTCAGTTTCAGTTATTGCTTATGACTCCATGCCCAATGGATCGCTAAAGGCCAGCGATCTTCTACCTAGCGGGCGGGTGACCCCGAAAAGTCACCAAATTGTTATCCAAATTTCACCCCGAGTTAATTTGATAACATGCATCGAGTTTTTAGTTCAAGCAAGTAGATTGATTCGGGAAAATCGTAAAATTGGCTAAGTCTGCTCAAGAGCCACCTTTGGGGCGTTGGAACAATTATACGCGGAAGGCGCGGATCGGCGAAAAGCCTCCGGGCGGCCCCAAATAGAAAAAAGGACATCTGGGACAAATGGACCGAAAATGCCGAATCGGCCGAAAGAAAGAAAAAAATTTGTCCAAGTCCTTTCTGGGAGCAAGCGGGACAAGAGTGCGCGGAGGGCCGCGAACCGGCCGAATCGGGTGACCGGAAGAATTTGTCCCAGGCAGCCATTTGGACATTTGGGACAAATGGATGCGAAGGAGCGAACCAGGCCGGATCAGGCAGAAACTTCAAAACACAAGGACAAGTGGGACAAAGGGGCGCGCGGGGACGCGGATGCGGATAGCCGAAAGGAGCAAAGCCAATCGAGATCACGCCACGTGTCACCGGCGAAAAAGGGACATGGAAGCCCATTTCGGGCGGATCGGAGGATTACTGTCCCCGAAGCCTTTGGGACATCCGGGACAAAAGGACGCGGTGGACGTGAAAATCCGCGAGGCCGTGGACAAATCACGGCATGACACGTGTCGCGAGGAAAAAGGTCCAAAAGTCAAAGGGTGAGTTTTGAGCAGATCGAACCAATGAAATAGTGCCACGTGTCCAAGTTTAAGGGCCCCTGAAAAAAGCCCGAAAAGGTGGAGAGAGAAATTACTCGGCGAATCGGGGCTGCCACGTGTCGTCCGGATGGCGAGCGCGGGAAAAGATTTTAAAACTTTATTTTTTTGCTGTTTTGTGCCTAAATCTTGAGACCTTCGTATCTTTCGATCCAGGCTCGGATTTGCACGTTCTTTATATCAGCGGAAAATGTTGAAATTCTCTACATGATTAGGATCAATCTCACATTTTGGTGTAGTTTGGAGGAGAAAATTAAGAAAACGTCTCGACGCGTGGTGATAGACGAAGTAATGCTTGAATGACCAACTTTAATGCGGCGACGACTCTCGCCGCTCTGTTAGACAGCCCCCGCCATTTTGCTAGGATCCATGCACTTCTCTGTCATAATGAGATGATTTTAAATGCTACCAAGAAGTGGTTGGGGCAGATTCTGGATTTCCTCTCTCTTCCCTCTCTCATTTCTTGATATATATTGTAAAGAGGAGCTCCTTTAAGGGTCGGACATTTTTGTTTTGCATCCTCCCTTCTTCCCTCGCTTGCAAGAGAAATTTGTGGAGCTTTCAAACCTCCCATATGGGTTGTAATGCCAGTCTTTTTGCCTCTTGGCCATTTGCATGATATCTTGTATGTCGACTCTTGAGCAATAATATATGTGTTGTGATTGACTCTCGACCCTCTCATGTATTCATTGCTGTCATTTTGATCTCTTATTGCGGTTTGGTTACACTGTGCATGGTGTTTGTATTGCATCTATGTGTGCATGTTAAATTTGCAAAATGCAGTGTCTAACATTCCTCGGTGCATCACCTTTGTAGTTTAGGTTTTATTCTATGCATTTTCTTACCTGTCTCCTTGGCAAGTTAGATTAGGTTTTAGTTCCTAGTGTAGGGTGTTGGAGCTTTCGAAGAATAAAATAATTTGGATGAGTCCGGAATGTTAAATGTAGCTGAATGTTGAGAATATAGGAATAGAGGACGATTGGTTGGTCGGAGCTTTCGAGGTGTGGATGAGTCAATGACATCATGTTGAGATTTGGTTGGTCGTAAGGTCACATGAATGCTAGAGAGTATGAATTTAATAATTGCAAGCCAATAATTCCAAATTTAGAACCCGAACAAAGAGTTAGAAACTCTTATTTAACCTAAACAATGGTGGTTAGGTGACCAGGCTTCAACCAGGGATAGCGGCGTCGATTAAGGTGAATAAGTCCAAGTTGCCAAAAATAGCCTGATCTTTGCTATTTTTGGCATGATTTGAATCCTCATTCCGGTATTAAGTGGAGAATGGCACTTAGATAAGTAAGAGTGTTGTTGGAGAAGAAATAGGAATTAAAGTTATGGCTAGATGAATTCCTAGTTGGTTGGGATAAGTAAGGACTTGGTCTTAGTTAATTAATAGGATAGGAATAGGTCTTAGGTGAGGTGGCTAGGTGAGGTGTAAATAAACTTAATTAAATTAATTGATAATTTCAAGATTAATATTAATTTAATTCAAAGTGATTAAATTAATATCAATTTGGGGAAGGGTCATGGCTATATGCATGTGTCGAATTGATGATTCAAAGGGGGTAATGATATTGTGACTTACTTTTGGTGTCTACATTTATGCCTTTTTGTCATGTAGTTTGTATGGATAAGTGGCTGACAAAAAATAGGAGGTAGGTGTTCTAAGTATGAGTGAAAGTTAGGTTTTCCCAAGTATGGGTAGAGGTGATCCCCCTCAAACTAGTAGCGGATGAGGTGATAGAATAATTCAAAGTGGGTTGTTTGATAAATTGATAAGTGATGAAAAATGAGGTATAGGTTGGGTGTATGTAATGATGATATCGGTGTTTGTAATATGTAGTGCCATTCAAATGTGCACACATGTATAAAATGTGACAAGGTACTAGGCTGAAGAGTGCACAAACTCTACATTGTCAAAGGTCGATAAGTTTATCCAAACAAGGTTGATGTGGTGCAAATATCAAATGTATAAGATACGGTCCTAAAATGAAACTAGGCGAGGTGAAGGAAAGGATAGTAGGTATGTCCCATAGCACCAAAAGGTTTGGTTGAGATAAACATCACAATAGTTAGGAAAGGTAAGGTCGTATGAAAAACAACACAAGTAGCATCATTGTAAGGTATAACAAGTAAGAAAATTCTAGTGTTCAAGGGGTGGGTTTGGGTGGGCTTGAGAGGTAAGGACATGGTATAGGCAAAAAAATTCCCCAAATGAAACAAAGGGTGCGTAGCGGTAATAAGGTGATAAGGTGAGCCATAAGGGCTTAGGTAAGGGTGGGGTAGTAGTAATAACTATAGAGGCAATCAAATGTGATGAAATATGGCACAGTGGGTTTAAGTTGGGTGACCAACACTTGTCAAAAATAAACCGACTTTGGTAAAACAAAACCGATGCTAGTCAATTAGAGCATAAGACCAATGTCAGGTCAAGTCGTATTTGGGGTAAAAAAGTAAAATCCACATTTTACAGATTCATTTGTAGCTTTTTACTTTTGGAAAATGACACCAAGGAAACCTTGTGATGGGAAAAGCCATAGGGAGAGGTTGAAGGTTGAGTTGGTGAGCTATTAGTGGATAAGAGGAGTGCAATTGACAATCCCATGAGATTCAAATGATGGATTTGATTGGTCGAAGTATAGAGTCATGGAAGAGGCTAGAGGAGGTGTAGGAGGGGCCTCATAACCCATCCTGAGATTCCAACACAACGGCGATGGCGTGTAGAGGTAAGAGTCAAGCTCCATTTGTATTTTTGGTCAAAATTAAGGTAGAAACATGTAGAATTTGGTTTTGAATTTTGATTTGAAATTTGGGTATAAGTGGGTGAAATTGGGCATGGGGAGGGTAAAATATACGTTAATTATGTGGTAACATAAATTTAGAATAAATTTGGAGTTTTTTGGGTAGGTATTTTAGATGTTTTAGTCAAATTTGTGAAAATAGGGTCGTCGGGATTCAGCCTAGGTTTGAGCTAGTGACCGGCACCGATTAGCGTCGGCCATGTCGGTTGGTTAGCCGGTGTTAGTGGTGCAAAAGGGTGACCAAGATGCATCGGGGTGACCAATGTCGGTCACATTAAAAGTGGCCTAGGCATAAAATAGAGTTGGGATTGGCAAAAGGGAATGGTAAGATAGGTTGTTGGGTAGCAAAGAAGTAGGAATAGATAGTGTAGGGGCATAGAAAGGTAGAATAAATATTTTAGGCATGGGTAAATGACAAATGAAGTGTGAATGTGGGTTGGTTGTGTAGGCTCGGTAGCAGCTCATGATGCATGATAGAAATTTTCCACTATTGTTATAGATTAGGCCTTGTATCACTAAGGAGGAGTGGGACCATATGAGAGATGTTGGTCTCAGTTCGATCAGACAACATATGAAGATTGTCAGAGATCATAGTATGATGGTCTCTCTCATTAATAGATTAGATTACACATTCAATACCTTCCATTTTTGATCGGGAGAGATGATGATCACCACCGGAGGACGTATATAGGATTTTGAGGTTGCCCATAATAGGGGCATAGGTCTACAAATTGGACCAAATGACACACTTTAGCCTATGGAGTCTTGTGTTTGGTGATGTTTTAGTAGATTTGACATACCAAATTGCTAATGTTAGATATGGGGAGATATATGTTGCACATCTTGATGAGACATGTCTAGCAAGATTGATGATGATTGCGGTCAGCTATTTTGTGCTCCCAGTTCGAATGAGGAGATTTCCTCTAGCCTTGATGGGTATTCTAGAGGATATGGTAGAGAAGTGAGTGTGTTTTTCATGTTCACCTACATATTTGGTCCATTTGTACAAGGATTTGTGGGTGTATCATTGGATATGTAGATTTGGGGTGTGATGTACTTTCCTATTACATTGTTGGGACTATGAGCACATATTTTGCATGCAACCATCGGACTTCGAGGTAAGATTGGTTTGGAGGAGTATACATAGTTGGTTCTAGGTGGTGGGTACCGAGTTAGATCCCACCCAAGGGTAGCCAAGGTATCTCGGGATGTCACCTATTATAGGTGACTTCTAGATGGCATATCCATAGTATATATATTGTGGAGACCATATATTGGGTTTTCTTCTTATAAGGGTGCAGCGGATGAGCTTGATGGACTGCGGCTAGTCAAATGGATATAATGACAAAGCTCAGAAACATGAGTTGATCCTGATGGACTGATTCTAATGGTAGTTTGGGCTTTAGAAGTATGTGCCTCCGTTATTTCCATTATACCACAGGGGATGATGTGGAGAGACAATTATCTCCACCACATCCAACATATCCATAGAGGGCGAGAAGGAGAGTGTAATAGACAAGAGTATTGATGATATAGGTGTCACTTATGGCTACGAGATAGTGGTGGATATCATAGTTATGGGTGGCACCTCGAGGCCAGGACAGCCATATTTGGCTATAGTTATAGTTCAAAGGATGCACTACGGGGGAGGTCACTACTTTGGTTAAAACTTACACAAGCTCAAGCAAAGGTGGCCACTCTCCGAGGGTAGGTGGCGAGGTTATAGGGACAGCTAACGAGGTCCCAGGACATAAGTGACCACCCTACGGGCATACGTGACTACCCTACATGCCTAGGTAGTATAAGCACTTGACAGTTGGAGATGGTGATGAGGCGGGTGGCAAGTTTGCAGAGCTCAAGTAACTACATTACGAGATGTAGTTAGCCACCTCATAGGCACAAGTGGCCACATTATAAGAGTAGTAGCCACATGAGCACTAGTATAGGCACCTTGTAGTAAGGGTCCCATTGAACAGAGATAGTAAGGAAGGGTCCACAGAAAGGGAAAGATTGATGGCTCCTCCCTAGGTTATAGAAATGGATAGGTATAGAGATGTTGTGTCTAAGGCCAAGTACTATCGAGGATAAGATATTGGATGTTGATCTTTAGGTGATGTCATACCTGTTTGTGTTTAGGCCCAAAGTGAAGTAGCCAACCAGTGAGTGAGAGGACTAGTTCACGGACTTGGACGACTAATAGCTTCAAGAGTCGGTGACCACACAAGTGGAAACATAGGTGGTGAGTAGACACAAAAACTAGGGCCAAAGGAGGATACTGGTGAGATGATGAGTAGGTAGAGACCAAGACCGATGAGGGTACTGGAGAGAGCAACAGAGTTGTCGGCCCCTCATATAGGTGAGATAGAGTTGATATTGTATTTTTGACATTCGACATATAAACCGGCATGTGTGCCAAGATGCAAGAAGTGTATATGATATTTTTTGAGATACTTGTATTTATTCATATACGTGTATACATGTATTAACACATAGACCTTCCATTTATATAGTTGTTGATGATTTATGAAAAATGATGTGTTTGGTTTTATTTCTATTGTATTGCTATTGTGGAAACTTAATTTGATGGATGGTATTTGTTTTAGAGACTAGACTAATGTAGGTATGGTTGAGTCGGATGTAGGCATGGTAGAAAAGGTCGGTATAGGCATGGTTTATTTAGGTATAGGCATGGTTGAGTTAGGTATACGCATGGTGGAGTCATGAAAATTAGATGGTTTATGTATGATGGATGTAGACACTAAAATTAGGTCACACTCCCCTTTCATCCCTCAACATATAAGCCCCACTTTATTACATCTACCTAGCCATGACCTCCTTCACTCTACTAATATTAATTTAATTAATTTAATTTAATTAATTCATTACCCTCACTATATTTATTATTTAAATATCTTATTTAAATAATATCTACACAAACTTGATTCACTTAGACACCTCACCAAGCTAACTCGACCTAAGACCTATTCTTAGCAAGTTACCATAACTAACTAAGACTTACCCAAACCCTAACAATCAATGCCTACACTTCCTCTAACCACATTCCCGCATGCTCACAAGGAGCTCCAGTCTAATCCAGTGGGATAGTGACACAAGATCCGAGGAAATCAAGAGGATCTCCTAAGTTTAGTAAACCTAGGAAATCCCTTGACCGACGTCGGTTACCCCTAACCATCACGGGTTAAGCCCAGGACCGCCATCAATTACACCTTTTTAACCTCAAAACCCTTATTCGAAGGTTGGAAGTTGGAAGAAAAGAAGTTGACAAGCAAGAATGAAATCTCAAAGAGATAATGCATCTTGAGAGCGATTCCAGCCAAGCTGACATCGAGGAAGGAGATTGAGCATCTTCTCTGCATTGACCATTCCCAACCACCTTGATCTATCCAAGTAAAGAGGAGTTTTCATGCAGCCCATGCGGAAGCTTTTCTTGATTGGTGATCACTTGCAGCCTTGAAACCCATCGTCAAAGCACCTCCATTTTAAACACACGGACCTTCGGGAATGAAATCCAAGTAAGTACAACATCATACTTTCCTAGTTATTTCATTTTATCATTATTTCATCATCCATTGTTCATCTTGCTCCTTATTGACCATCTCCAACACTTTTCACCTCCATAGACCCATCAAAACCTCACCAAAAACCTATTCCGGTCACCCAATACCTCATCCAGACCAACAAAATCCTTTTGCAATCACAAAGAGACCAAAACCCCGTTACATGACATTTCTAGATCTCACGATAACTGGTGCAGTTATACCTAACCGTGATCGGTCACCCCCGACTGACGCTAGTCTCTTTGTTTTCCCACACGATCTTAAATAAAGACCTATCCACCTAATTTTATCTCACCCTCACTCACCATGTGACCTACCCAGAGACCTTTATCGACCTGCAAAGACCCATAACCTACCATTTGACCCGTGGATTCTATTCTAGATTAGCATGTTAGATTAGATCTGTTTTCTTATTGTGTTTTTAAGTGAGATACTTAAATCATTTCAAAATAACAATAGGATGTACCTTGTTTTCAGCATTAATTTTTTTAATACGGTGGGTAATGACAAACCGTCTAGGAAGTATCACACTTCCGGATCTAGCATCACGCTGTTGCAGTAGTTCACTTTGCCCATATTGTTTAATTCCTTCTATTGGTCTTGTTTTCATTACGGGTAGTTCCTCCTAGCCAAAAGGAAGCTCTCACGAGTCAGTGTGGATTCGAAGTCATATGCGCGCAACAACCCATCAACCAACATTTAAATGGGTATTCCTCCTATGCCTGATTACCCTATCTATTTCATCAACAATTCAAAGAAACAATCTAAGAAAAAGTTGAAACATTTTGGCATGCTCGGTAGGACCCATCCAGGGTTCCTTGCATTTCATTCATTCCTAGGAAAAATTGTGTTTGTTTCCCTTCTAAAAAGCGTACACATTAATTTCTTTCCTGGTAATCCACTTCGTCTTTCTATTTTCTCGAAGGAAACTTTTCTTTTGGTGTATTTAAAAGAATCATTTCTTCATGTTTTCAACATTTTAATGAAAGAGCATCCCTCTTTATATTCATCTTATTGTGTCATCCAATTACATTTTCGATTTGGGTTTTAAAATCATTGCATTTCATTCTAATTTTCTACATTATCTCACA